>JAXQQM020088536.1:0-22419 GCA_034641835.2 Pinus albicaulis
AAGTATGATTTACGGTATGCCCTACTTACTCATGGCTAGCCATAGCTCCATCCATGAAATTTCTCTTTGACTGATTAGATTGTCATTTGTTGAACCAAAGAGGTCTTGTTCTGATCTTGCCCTTTGCCTAAGACCCTGCAATCTTGTTTTCAAAGTGCCCAATAACTTGAAGTACTGTGTTTAGGTGTTCCAGCATAGTGATTTGAGTTGTTTTTCTCTCTTAAGTGTATTTCGCCAAATTTTGATAGCCATTTCCCGAAGTTAGAGAGTTATATATCTCTATGCATGGCTTGAATGTTTATTTCTATGTATTGATTAGATTATAGTTACATTCCTCATGATTAATGGTTTTCCCTACCATGTTTATGTCAGCTATTAAACTATTTATGCTTGAAATCCTTTGTTGTTCACAAATTTGATGTCCATTTTACTCCATTTTGCCCAAAGATCCTTTCTACCTTGAATCAAATCGACCCTTCAATAGCCTTGTATCACCATCTGATAGCTTTCTTGACCTTTTCGAACCCATAGCCCAGTTGATCTGACATCTTTTTACCTATCTTATATCTTTGATCAGTTTCATCCCTCAAAACCTAAAAACCAAAACCAAAAAACCTACTTCATAACTAGCCTAAAATCAGAACACAATAAGCAAACATACATATATCCCTTACACAAATAGAGATAGCCCTCTCTGAGTCCAGGAAGGCTAGGTCCTTGGGCTCCAAAGATTGGTTTGATGTTACACTGTCATTTGGCTTGCCAATCAGCCAAATCACGGGACCCTAACAACTACCGCAATCTATCAATGGAGGAATGTGACGAAGACCCGCAAAATATCACTATCCTAGAATCGGAGGGTGAACGCGTAGTTTCTGGACCCCCACTACAAACCGTCGAGGTGACCAAGCCTCTTAAGCTAAGGGAATTCAACATTGGAATAGAAGAACAACCTAAGCTAGCTAATATTGGGGACTAATGGGAGGACAATATCGTTGGGAAAGTCACGGAGCTTCTCACGGAGTACCAAAACCTATTTCCTATGAAATTCTCAGAACTCAAGGGTATTACAGGGGACCTATGGGTCATGTGCATCACTTTAAAAATAGATGCACGCCCTGTTATGCAGTGACCTTACCGATTGAACCCGAAGTATAAGCAGAAAGTTAGGGAATAAATTAACAAAATGATAGCCACAGGTATCATCGAACTGGTAGAACAGTCTGATTGGGTGAGCTCTATGGTGGTCCAGGAGAAAAATACTGAAGGAGAAATAAGAAGATTATGTGTTGGCCTACGCAAACTAAATGATGCTTGTGTTCATGATCCCTTCCCTATGCCATTCTCTGATGAAATTCTTGATATTGTGGGGGGACAAGAAGCATACTTGTTCACTGACGGGTTTTCAGGCTACCATCAGATCAGGATCTCACTTGAAGATCACAACAAAACTACATTTGCCACTGAATGGGGATCCTTCCAGTACACCGTCATGCCGTTTGGGCTCAAGAATGCCCCTGCCATATTTTCGTGGGTAGTGGTTGCAGTATTGAAGGAGTTCATCCACAAGTTTTTGGGGGTATATTTTTATTATTAGACAATATTTAGGTTGGTAAAGAAGCACATCTCCAACCAACACATGATGTTGGACACGTGTAGAAAGCACCAGATTTCCCTAAATATTAAGAAGTGCATATTCTGCATACCTTTCGGGATCTTGTTAGGCCACATCGTCTGTCAACAAGGGCTAATGGTTGACCCCGCCAAGGTAGCAATTATCATCAACCTAGAAGTCCCTACAACTGAGAAACAGATGTGCTCCATCCTCGGGCACACGGGCTACTACTGGAAGTTCATTCAAGGGTACGCACTGATCACGACACCCATGGAGAAGTTTCTAAAGAAGGGAATTTCATTTTTTTGGGATGCAGAGTGTGAGAAGAGCTTTGAACTACTCAAGGAAAATATGTTCTCTGAACCTATCCTCATATTTCTTGACTGGGTGAAGGTTTTCCATGTCCATGTAGATTCTTGATGGATCGCCCTGGGAGTTGTCCTAACGCAGCCCGGGGAGGGGGACATTGACCACCTCGTTTCATTTTCTAGTAGAAACTCTCTAGTGAAGAGTGTAACTACTCTACTACTGAGTGCGAGGGGCTGGCCATGGTATATGCTCTGCAGAAATACCGGAATTATCTATTGGGGGGCACTTCAAGATGTTCATGGACCACTCAGCATTGAAGTACCTAGTGAATAAGCCTGTGTTGGGGGGGGGGGGGGGGAGATTTGCTGATGGCTACTGCTATTTCAAGAATATGATTTTGAGATCATCGTGAAGCCAGGGAAACTAAATGTTGGGCCAGACCACTTGTCCCGAATCGAGAGTGGTGAAGAACCGACCAACCTAAAAGAAGGATTTCCCGATGCGCAAATATTTTCAATTAAGGTGGTTGATTCACACTTCTTTGATATCATTCACTTCTTAACTACAGATATGGCACCTACAGAATATTCGGTACAACAGAGAAAAGAGCTGGTAACCCGCGCAATAGAATTTACCATCATAGTGGGCCACTTGTATAAGCTGGGAGCTTATGAGATACTACGAAGGTACGTTCTGGAGCATGAAAGACAAGCCATATTAGCAAAGGCCCATGGAGGCGTAGCAGGAGGTCACTACGAAGGGAAAGTGATTGCACATAAGATCTTAAGAGCTGGGCTATGGTGGCTCACACTGCATAGTGACTCTTATGACTATTGCAAAGCCTACGACACATGCCAAAGGATAGGAAGACCGTCGCGCAGGGAAAAAATTCCCTTGCAACCACAGTTGTCCCTACAAGAATTCGATAAATGGGCCATAGACTTCATTGGACCCATCAACCCACCAGGGAAGAAGACAAGTGCCCGCTACATGATCATTGCAACTAATTATGTCACCAGATGGGCTGAAGCATAAGCTGTAAAGGATTGTACTACAACCACCATTGCACATTTTATTTTTGAACATATTCTAACCAGGTTTGGCTATCTAAAGATCTTGATGAGTGATAGAGGTATGAATTTTTTTAATGAAACAATACAAGATTTGTCTGAAGAATTTTAGATCCACCATGCAAAAAGTACCCCATATCACCCGCAGGCAAATGGAACCGTGGAAGCTTTTAATAAAATTCTGGAACATGTGCTGACCAATATCTGCAATGTCGATCAAAGCAATTGGGACATGTGCATCCCATCGGTCCTTTGGGCCTATCGAACCAAATGCAAGAAATTGAATGGGAAAACACCATTTCAAATGGTTAATGGAAAGGAGGCCATCACGTCCATGGAATATATTGTTCCTAGCCTGCACATCGCAGCCTTTACGAACATGGCAGAGCCCAATATCATGGAGGAATTATTAGTGCAACTAGTCGCCTTGGAGGAAGATTGATTCATTGCTAAATTTCATCAGCAAGTTCAGAAGGCCCAAGAAAAAGCATGGCATGATAGATAGATTTGGCAGAAGTTTTTTTTTTGAAGGAGAATTGGTCTTGCTATATGATAGCCAGTTTGCACAACGCCCGGGGAAGTTCTGTCAACACTGGCTAGGTCCCTATATGGTCAAGGAAATCACTGACGGAGGAGCGGTACCCGAGGAAGTTCTATCAGCACTAGCTAGGTCCCTATATGGTCAAGGAAATCATTGATGAAGGAGTGGTCCGGTTAGCTATGTTGAGCGGTGATATTATCCCAAGATATGTTAATGCCAACCGGCTCAAACCGTACCGGATCAAATGACTATATGGTTGGAGTAGTTGTATTTGGAAGAGTATGCGCAGTCAAGAGGAAAAACGCAAGCTAGTCCGTTAAACATGTAGGGTTTTCCTGCAGGTCCAGAAACCAAGGGAGGTGTGATGGGAGAGCATGGGTCAATAATAGGTCTGGAAGCCGAGGGAGGTGCGTTGGGAGTATAAGGGTAATTCACAGCTGCGAAAACTAGTCGTTGGAACTGTAGAAATTTGAATAACTGTTAAATTATTCACCGAGATTATCCTGATCACACACTATTTGAGCTTCATGCATAATACATAACCTCTTCTACTATTTATCATCAATTTGTGCAAATATAAAAAATCGCATGCGCACATTAAAACCATAAACAATCACACATATAAACACAGTATTTATGGGAAAGCTTAAAGCTGAAAAACTCCAACTATCTGTATATTATAATGATAGAGATCATGTAACAATCATTGTACAAACTCCTCACAAGCTCTTAGTACAATCTCCAATTGTTACACACTACACAAGCTCAGATCATACAAAACACATGCTCCAATTTTCTCCACCTGTTAGCCTGCCTCTACTGCACAATCCAAGATGAATAATTGCACATCCTGAGTTCAAATCCCTCTGGTATGTACTGCACAATCCTCATTGGCATCTCCATCAATGTGTGGTGCAAACTCATGCACCAGTATAGTCACAACTGATAGTCACACTGCTCTTTCACCTACCTCTTCACTGGTCTCCACTAAAACTGTCCATGCACTGTAGTTAACTGATGTATTCTTTAGTCGATTAATGAGTTAATAATTAGTGAATTAATTAATAATTAATTCACACCACTCTCACTAGTGTATCAATCAGTTAGACTAGATACAACTAGCTCAACTATGTTTAACTCAGTTAAACCGAATACAACTCCACTAACTTCCTCAATCAACTCCACCAAACTCTGTCACATGAGTTCTAACTGAAGTCAACATGCAATAGCTCCACTAAACCCTAGGAATAGCGTAATTCCTTCTGTCAGCTGCATGTGCCACTTCTGTGCACTCAACTGAAGTGCTCCAAGAGGATAAGATAATGTTTAGAGTCCAAATAGTATTAAGAGCTAATAATATTCGACATATCTATTTTTAGACTGGCAATCTAAAAATAGATTCCGCCCAGTATGTCTAAAAATAGAAGTCCATCTATTTTTTCCGACTTGACCAACCATCCACAAATAGCAGCCTGCAATTCATAGAACATGATCCATATGTATAAAAATAGACATAGTCTAAAAATAGCCCGCGGGCCCACTTAGTGAAGGCGACTCGTTTCCACTAAGCTCATCATCTTGTTGCAATCTCAACAGGAACAATAAAATTGGGTAAAAAGAAAATTTTACCATTGGAAGGAGCAGGCAGTCGACAATTAATGCGGTGATTTCCAGAGATTTTTTACCATTTCCTTGATGATAAGTTTCAGATAAACCTCATCCAACCATTGGTCACTATCCAAAGATATAAAAGCTGGAGGGTAGATCAGAAGTGTGTTCTGTGCATTCTGAAAATCTTGTATCTTGCAAATTTCCGTAAGTATTTTTCTCTGCTAATGTCTGGGCGGGCTACCCCCTTTGATAGTAGCAATCCCAAGTTCATATTCCGAGTGAAAATGACCGCAACCAATCCCGCTAAATCATCATAGACCATGGCCTCTACTGATGAAGTATTGGAGGTCACTCCTGAAGTTGAAGAGATTTTGTCCACACCAACCAAGGGGAAGCAAGTGGAGAAAAAGAAGGGTAAGGGGAAAGGCCAGGAGCAAGGGCAGGGAGGGCTACAAAATGGGCTGAAGGGAAGCCACACACCTCCCCTTGGAATGTGAAATCCCCCCAAACGGTGCCCCAGACACGCTCGCCTAACCCGAAGAAGCGACCTTTGTTTGCTCAGGAAGAGGCCCAGATTGTTGAACCAATCACTTGGCTGCCAACCTATGTTAGGCCTCGTTGGCCCTCAGTACACATGCCTAAGAACCTTGAAGGTATGTGTGCCTATCTGCAAATTCCACTAATTCTGGGTGAAGTCCCCATAATTGGAGAAGCGCATGGAAAGCTCGCCTCAATTAAGTTCAACGACCACCACCTGCCAACCTGGAGGCCTTCCCAGAATTGGCACCTGAGCTGTACCTTGAAAGAATACTGGAATACGACATGCTAAGGGTCATCCCAATGTTGTGGGTGCATGGGCTAGAAAAATCTGGTTTACTAAACTTGCTGCGAATGCCTCATTTTGGCCGATACAGTATAGCCGACCGAATTGCGCGACAGCTTCTAGACCTGATCCATGATGGCATCTTATGGATCCGAGACCACATTCCCATTGATGTCACCCTCATTCACTGCATTATTGGTCTCCCCATGGAGGGGTCGATCCCATGGAGTGCGTCAGCAAGAAGTATGAGCAACAGATCGCTGACAAGGTGCAAGAGGACTACCACATTGAGTGGAATATTAGGGGATTCTTGATAAACACTACTGTTGATCCAGGAGTGCGCATGGGTACCCTGCTGCTGGCTTGTAAGATGATGCACAAGTGCTAGGCCACGACCATCCCCGCGTATGTAATTTAGTTGTCTAGCCGCATAAAAAGGGGGTCTGCTTCAACTGGTCCCAGTTCCTTTGCAACGAATTTTTGGAGAACGTGCGCGAGGCCCAGGATCATGGAAGGGAATTTTTCTACTCTTGGATGCTACTCCTAGTTGCGTTGGTCGCATGGGAAGCCCCTGAAGACTTGGTCCTCCCTGAGCTTGAATCAGACATGTGCGAGGGGGCACGATACGCAAATTTTTGGGATTCGAAGGATGAGCAGCTCATTAAGGATAAAAAATTCTTTTCGGTCCTAGTTCAGAACGGGCTCGCAGTAGCAATTCACTCTCGACCACGCTTGTCACCGATGGTCTACGAAAAATACAAGAACATCACAACATTTCAGGTCATGATGCACAATGTGCAGATAAAGGGCCATAAGGATCTAGCTTGGGTATTGTTTCCTTACATGGTCTCCAAAGAGGAAGTCGACAGACTCATTGCCACTTGGCCACCTGTAATATCCCAAATCTGGGATTGCACAGCAAGCCTAATGAAATAACACACTTTTAAGAATTCAGTGCACTGAATTATTTTGCAGCTCCTGGATCCCTTAGATCAGCTCATCTAAGATCTAAATCCAAAAGGAGAGAAAAAACAAATCAAACTAGGTGGGTTAAATAGATCTCCCACAACCTAGTCTAGCTGAAAAACACCCAAAGAGAGGGGCTGCAGCTATATGCAATGGAATGCTATAGAAATAATGTAGTTTATCAATTTACATGTGTGACACCAACATGGAGGATCATCTTTCAGCTATACATAAACAAATTAGATCTACAATGCAGCTTATACAGTGTATAACAGAAAGGGAAATATTGTGCAAGACAAAAGCCTCAAAATGAACTTCTACAACAACATGAAATGGCAGAATAAGCTTGACAACGTTATTTTCATTGCTGAAACATGCAGTAGATTAGAACTCAAATCTAGAGTATATTTGTACTCAAAATGATAGATCTATTTTAGATCTGTGTACAAGATAGGCTCTTTTATACACTCCCCTTAGGGATCTCAGCAAAACATGAACAACAATGAGTAGATCTGAGATCTAAGTCACAAATCTGCAAAAGTATTCAGAAAATTCTGAATCATAACATATGCAATAGATCAGATCTGAAACTAACATGGATTGGTTGGCCAATCCATGGATCACCACAGTGAAAGGAAGAATCAAATCACTAGAGATCTCTCATCTAAAATGATGCCAAGTCACCCTGAAACTCTGCTCTTGCAAATAACGCAATCATGGAAGAGGGACTACACTGTAGGCCCTAAAAATTCTTTGGCCTGCTGCCAATGTGTGGATCTGAAGCTCAACCCACTAATGCACTCTTCCAGGAGGTTAAAAGACACACTCACTGAGAAGAGGCACCAGTACAAGCTAGATCTGAACAGATCTAGTGTTCCACTTGCTGTAGCTCACATGGACAACCAAATCCTAAGCAGGACTATGCTTTAGATGCAAGATGTGGCTTGGCCAAATGCCGGATAGTGGACTAGGAAAACAAGGCTCCTCCAAGAGTTGCTCAAGGAAGGAGGTGGGATTCGTAAACAGGAAAGCCCAATAAGGGATGTCTAAGCAGACAATACCTTCAGAAAATAATAACATCAACAACAACCTTTTCCTATTGTCCTCCTCCTTCTTTTATAAGATGAAAGCCTTTCCAAACCCTAAACCACCTTAATGAGTTAGCTCCTTTCACATGTGAAGCCTCCATCTAAAACCGTGTTGTCTATCCATGAGGTTCATTTCATCTAGACTGCGCTGTTGACTTGGTCAAAGTTGACCCAATCTCATGATTCAAACCCATTCACACCTGAAAGAGTTTATTTATATGGCCCAAATATGTCTCTGTTTACATAGGCATTGATTTATTTTGATGTTTTTAGGAGTTTTACATGTCCTCCTTCACATTTTATTCATCAACATGAAAATCAAAATAAGACAAAGAAAAATTGAATATTCCCATTAGCTTGGGCTAATTGGGAATATTACAGTCCCCCCTCCAAAATGTTTCTTGTCCTCAAGAAACTGATAGGGTGAGTGCTGCAACACTTCTCCTTCCCCATTGATGACACCATAAGGGATCCAGCTCTTTGCATAAGCTGAGTGTTCACCAATCCATCCTCCCATGAGTTGTCTCTCCAAAATCATTATGAGATGTACATAATCCATCCCACAAAGTGTTAAGAATGCCACTGAAACAAACATGGCTGAACCCCTACTCTCCTTGAAATATGTAGCAAAGCATACAAAGAGAGTCTTCATCCCATGTGGTACACACATGCCACCTATCCTCCCTCCATATAATTCCAAAAATAGGACAAGTACATCATCCATGTATGGAAGAAAAACTACAAATACATAAACAGAAATTGGAACATGAGGAGGTGGGTCATAATCCAAATATGGTACCAGCGCAAGGCATCTCCTACCTACATCATATCAAGATGTGGTAAGTGTTTTTACCACCACTTACTTGCAGCCCATGCCATCTCACTGTAGCTGAATGTGTGAGATATTTTTGGTGCCTTAGGAAAGCACCCATCATGAAACCAGATCTCCCTCTGTCCACCAAGGGAGTGGCCAAGTATAGCAATTGTTGTGGCCCCATATTTGCCATGATATTGACAAGATATAACACTCCTTCTTGGAGTCATGTCCTGCAAAAACATGGTGTAAGAATGCATGCAGTCAGAATATAAAATAAATGTATTAAGAGCATTCTCTTCACCAACAATTTTCCTCCTATCAATGAAGTGGTGCATAGATCTACTCTCTCCTTCAAGGGAAGGAAGAGAGGGCTGATTTAGTTCTCCCTTAGAGCCATATTGCTGCTCCATCTTCACAGAATCCATGCATCTTTGAAAATGCTGATATATTTCCCTTTCAAAGCCCTCCCAGTAATAGCTCCTCAATATGATATTGTTGAGCTTCATAGAATAAGTGTGGCTAAGATGGAACTCTTCATAAGCCCTCTGTAGAAGCTTCCCCTTGAGTTTGGAGGCTCTAGAAAAAAATATTCTACCATGATTATAGATGACTCCATCAAGGATTGAATAGCTCCCTCATGCAACTAGTCATCAAGAATCATGAAAGTATGAAGATCCTTGGAATACTCCACCAACAGTTTGGATTTCCAATAGGGATCTAGTGTGCCCAAAAATGACAACATTGATAGTGTGTCTTCTAAAGTGTCTACCATGTTATGGTTCTTCTCCTTGACATATCCCATGTCAAATTTACAAGGTGGAAGGTTTCCAGTCCTCCCTTGTTGCTTTCCTTGCTCATGCACATGCTCAAAAGAGGAGGGAAGTCCTTGGAAGTTAGCCTCCCTTGGAAGGTTGCCATCTATCCAAAAAATCCTTTTTTTTTCCAAAGTATGCATGTGTGTCCACCATCTCTGATCATGTATGGAAGAGGATCCTCCAAACAAGCTTGTCCCTAGATTCAAGGATTGCCTCCCTTGCTTCATGATGGTGTCATTCTTCATTCTTGCAGCATCTCCTCTCAATGCAGTATGAGATGATAGAATGGATAGTAAAGTTAAGGGGAAAATTATTTCCCTCTCCTTTTACTTTCCCCATACTCTCAGTGCTGAAGCATGGTCTTCTAATGCTCCCTCCCTCCTTGGATCTATGAAAGGAGCATCAATGCATGAAACATCTCCCATCAAATCTGAATCAGGAGGTCTACCAGGTGGTATACCACAAGATAATGATGTCTCTTTTAGGTCTATGTAGTTTGCAAGATTGGGAAGAACAAAAGCTGTAGAACCAACATCAAAACCACTTTGGAATCCTAGGATCTTGCCCTCCTATATTCAGAGAGGGATATCTCTATATAATTGTTTTCAAATATATGATCTTTAAGGGTTATGATATGATATTAGGCTAGTTATAAAGCACAAGGGTTTTTGTTTGTTTTGGTTAGAATTAATATCATTAAAATGAAGGAAGTCTTTTGAGGGGTAAAGGTTGTGAGTAGGTAGAAAATGTTTCAGCTGATAAGATAGGTAAGAAACAGTGTCAATCCATTGGGCTATGGAGTGATAAAAGGGTTTAATTGGACAACAGGTTTCAAGAGTGGTCTATGGGGCAAGTCATCTATGTCAACAGATCTCTTTAAGTTGATTTATGGTATGGAACATCAAAGTGTTATGAAAGAAGAAAAGTTAATAACCATTTAAGAATCTATTAACTTCACTAAGCAAGAAAAACCTTTCAAAGTGACTTTTTGAAGCAAGCCAGAGTTCAGGGCATACCATATAATTATTTGGGAAAACTTTTAATAAAGCACACTTTATAGACAACAATCCAGTAATCTAACAAATTACCTTCAGAAAATAGAAAACATATAAGAGAACATAGGGTAGCTTAAGATCCGGTAAGGACTTTGAACCTATCTTACTTTCAACATGCTCTTAGGGAAGTTTTCAAAGCTACTGTTGGAAATAAACTAGAGGACAAGGCTAACCATAGACTTCCCTAATTCAAATTTACTTAGCAGAATTTTCAAGAACTTTCAAAGACAATATCTCAA
Source organism: Pinus albicaulis (assembly GCA_034641835.2). Classification (NCBI taxonomy): domain Eukaryota; kingdom Viridiplantae; phylum Streptophyta; class Pinopsida; order Pinales; family Pinaceae; genus Pinus; species Pinus albicaulis. The sequence continues at coordinate 10,950 of JAXQQM020088536.1, forward strand.
GTTCCATGGAACCTACCATGGAACTCAAGTAAACACAAATTATTATAAAATACCGTGTTATGTGGGTGAAACTCGCTTTAAAGGTCGGCAGAGGGCAAAAGGAGCTTATGTAGAGGAGCAGCATTGATACAGACGGGAGGAGCGGGGAAGAGGTTTTATGGAAAAACTCATAGTAATCCGGGCTTAAAACGACATTTGTTAAATATATTTTCAGAGCTCGTAAAACCGTCGACGGTTTTCGCACGGTGATTGAGTGGTAAGTGGTTTAGCCCGGAGGGAATGCGATCGAATCAAAATGGGATGCGTGGATTTTGTAAAACTAGCGATCTCAAGTGGATTTTTATTGTTAAACTGCAGCGGAAAAAGTTGCGTGAAACACAACATAGGCCGTTGGATCTAGCGGAGCAGATCCAACGGTTGAAGGATGAGTGCGATGGAGAACGGTGCTCGGGAATGGAATTAGGTGGGAGACAAGTGGAAAGCACTGATTGGATGGGAGTTTGAATAGTGGGAGGTGGGTCTAGAGGGGTGTCAAGTTTGATCGAGGCCGTTGGATCATAAAGATCAATGATGAGATTTGATGCGGAGGGTAGATGGATAGATATGGGTCGAGCGATAAAAGGATAGGGGGGGAAGTATAATGACCGTTGATCTTTATAGATCGACGGTCAAGATTATTTCATGGAGTGATAAGGCGGGGAGAAAAGGAAATAAAGAAATGTGGGATTTTAATGGAAATTTCGATGCGATGGGGGCTTAAACATAGGCGCTGGGGCATGGTCCAGTGGAGGAATATGTGACCAGGGGCCAAGGAAAAAGGGGCCAATCGCATCGGCGGGGGAAGGGGAAGTAATGCGAAAGAAAATGTAATAGCGCCGATGTAATGGGGCTAAACGCTTGTTCGCGGGCGCAAGGTCTTATGACAGAGGAGGACCTAGGATTTTAAGCCCTTGGGGGCTTAAAGCTTGTGTTATAAGAAAGGGTGCATTTAGGCCAAAAGAGGGGTTTTTTAGTGTTTCTTGAGGTTCCGAATGAAGTAAAAGGATTTTGAAAACCAAGTAAGAAAGGGTTAAGTGGTTTTAAAGGGATTTTCGAGGAAAATAAAGATAAATGAGAGAGGAAAGGGGAATTTTAACAAGGAAAATTAATGATATGGGGGCATTGTATGAAGATGAAATGGGGGAATGAAATGGTGAAAATGGAGCCTTTTAGGAAACAGTTTTCTTTGGGAAAAACAGTATTTTGAAGGGAACAATAGGCTAAGGAACAACATTGTTAAGGAACAACACTATTAAGGAACAGCAGGCTAAGGAACAACACTGTTAAGGAATAGCACTTAAGGAACAACATTGTTAATGAACAACATTGTTAAGGAACAACACTTAAGGAAAATCACTGTTTAAGGAACAATAGGCTTCAAAAAGTTACAAATTTTGCATGATATTTGTTTCTTGAAGACCAAAGACCCGTTTTAGCCATCATTTTCTATGACAAAAATTTACTGATGGCTAACAGTGGCTCCACTTGGGGATGGCAGCTTCTTGGAGGTGTCAAGAACTTCAGAAATTGATCTCTGGGATGTAGACTTGTTCCTTATCCATTGAAAAAAATTTCTTCTCTGATCATGCTGCTTTAGAAAAGATGATCAGTACTTCATATCAACAAACAAATTTCTCCCAAACATTTTACCTACTCAGCCTACCTTTCCTGACATTTTTTTTTCATAAGGTGCACTTTGACTTGCAAACCTTTGTGATCAACATTTCATTTTTATTTTTTAATTTGAAAGCAGGAAACTAATCTAAATCTACCCTTATTTCTTCCATGAGTTATAATTAAGTAGTTGAACTCATTAATTCTCTACCTAAGCTACTATCTGTCAGGATTAAACTGTCTGACAAATTTTATTCTCTATTTTCTAAAACAGAAATTTAAATGCATTCAAATCAGGATTAGACTATCTGATTTTCCATGGTGTCTATGGTTGTATGTGCAAGCTGAACATATAATTTATTTGCATAAATTTAAAACAAAACTGTGAAGGCTTAAGATTTGAAAGAACAAAAAAACAACCTTCAATCTTTCTTTTAGCTCTGGTTTTGATCTTTTAGAGCTTTTCCTTTCTATTATCTTCCTAGTTCAGATTTTAAGCATGTTTGAACCAGTTCTCTTCCTTTTTGGCTCAGATTTTGGTCTGATTAGAGCCATTTATTTCTATCCTAGTCTAATCTACTGATAAGCCAAGATTAAACAGTTTGGAAAATCTTCTTCACTAACCTATCAGCAATAAATTTAAATCTATCTAGTCATGATTAGGTTGTATGACTAAATAGCAGTGTTCTTTTTGGTAGTGGCATTTAGGCCTGCACACTTTCCAAATTACTCTTTTTTGGGTATGGGGTTGTACCTTTCTTGTTTTATTTCTGCCCTCTTTTCTCTTTTTCTATTGTTTTTGTATTTTTCTTTCAACTTTTCTTTTTTCAAGAAAAAAACAAAATACTAAGTGCTCAAAGGCTGAGCTTATTGCTTTCCTATCTAACCTAATCTAACTTGAAATATTTACATGTTTAGCTGAGAATTTCTCTTTTCGAATACATCCAGTCAATCAGATGGTTCCATGACTAGTCTTTGCTCATCTCTTTGAGCATGCTGGATAAACAAAAGGGTCACTCACATATCACTTGTTCTTTAGTAGCAGTGCTAAAAAATTTTGTGGCATTTGGTGGTACACTACTCCTAACAATCTATATCCCTTCTTCAAATGTCTTCAAGAAATCAGCATAGGGATCTTGAAATAATACCTAATTGTAAGTATTTGAAAGATAGTTTTCAACCAGGATTTCCTTTTCCTCCACTGGATCAAGATCAAGGTTATTTTGAGAAATAAATTCTTCCTCATCTTCATTATTATCTGAACTGGAGGACTCATCATATATTGCAGTGTTGTCCTCTTATAGTCCTGGTATGTTCTGGTTCAATGGATTGTATTCTATGAAGAGGTCATTATATTCTTGAGCAGGGGTTTCTTTAATTACCTCAACCCTTTTAGGAGAAGGCTCTTTATCTTTATCATGCTCAAGAAATTCCTCTTTCTTTTCAATCTCAACATTATAACTGATGGATTGTTGATTCCCAATTATGTGAAAAATATTTTTGATGGATTGGATTGGCTGATTGTTGCTACCAAGCTGATGATAGTGAAGTTCATGACACCAATCAACTGTTGGTTGCCCTACATGATTATTTTATATTTGAAGCTCATCATCATCATCAGACTGATAAAAAATTGAACAATCATTAGTATAAACAATCTCACCAATTAAGCATATAAGGTTATCAGTTTGTTTTTCTTTAAGCTGATCTGCAAGTTTATTTTTTTGTTTAAGACAACAAGGTTCAGTAGGTATATGAGCAGAAGTGTTTTTTTCAAACGAAGTTTTGAGGGCTGGTTGTATGTTTAATATTTGATCAATTTCTTCTTCAGTCAAAAGAGGAGGGATTTATTTTTCAGCATAGACAGAAGTACAACAGTCCTCTTTCTCTTGTGTTAACTGGTTTTGAGGTTGGATGACTTCTTGAGCCTTTTCTAGGGGATCTTCGTTTGTGCTTGCAGGGAAACCTTGAGGATTTTCTATTGTTTCCTGATCTTCTTTTGTTTCAAACAAATCCTCATGATTATTGTGATAATCAGTTTGAATACACGGTTCTTGAGTTGTTTCTTCTATATTATCAGGGTGCCACTCTTCTTGTGTAATCTAAAATGAGGTGTGACACAGAGGGACAGTCCCTATATGTATTGATTCTCGTTCCACTTCAAATTTTGTGTTTTCTAAGTGTCTACTTGTTTTATCAAAGCACTGCACACTATTAATATTTGCATTTTTTCTGTAAATATCCTTTAACAGTAAAACCCAAGTTATAGGTAGGAAATCAGGAATTTCTCGACAACCTTCCTCATCTTCTCTTTTATAGTCTTGATCATCATACATGTTTTTCTACTTGTCTAGGTCTTGTAATGGTTCAGATTGTGTGTGATCAGGGAAAGTTATGGGCTGCTCTAGATCATCAATATTTAAATTAGCCTCGACTAGAAGGGGTGATGAATCATCATTTATGTTTCCAATTGGATCCTGAGGATTTTCTTCAATTTCTTGATTAATTTCTTCCTCAGATACTTCATCTAGGTTTTTATGATAGCTATCTTGGGTATGAAATTCATGGATAGCTGCTAAGAGATCCTCAGGCTGCCAATCTCCTAAATCTTCATAAATGCCTGCAAGGTATTCTATGATACCCTCAGATTGATTACAATAACTTCCCTCTAATGATAGATAAGGGGTTTTTTTCCTAATAATCATCATAAAATACGATGTGGAGGTCTCTTAGAGAAAACAAACTACCAGTCCTCAACCATTCATACCAATCCCTTGCCTTTCCTTTTAATGTTAACATGAACATTTTCATAAGGAATTCTTCATGCCATTCCACCTTTAACCTCCATACATGTATATGAAATTTGATGAGATGTAACAAAGGGTCATCAAACTCTTCACCTTGAAAAACAAACAGGTATTTATCCTAATTTATTTGAGGCATTTTGTGTGTTAATCCAGGGATATGATCTCTGTTCATTGGAGCATATCTTCTTTGAATCCTTGAATCCATGATTATAAATTACGAAAGAGGTCACTGTATCCTGTCAACCAGTTCAGAGTCTTCTACCAGTGGATTCATTTGGTCTTTTAGGAGTTGTGGAGTCGCCAGGTGAAGGATTTTTACTTGTTTTCAAGGTTTGATTGTTGTTCACCATCAACAACCAATAATAACCAGTCTTAGTGACACTTTATTCATTGAAAAATAGGGGTTCGTTGAGTTGTGAAGTTATCTATTACTCAATAAATATCCCCAGTGGAGTCGCCAGTATGTTAGGCCTTCGTAGTTTGCAAGATTGGCAAGAACAAAAGCTGCAGAGCCAACATCAAAACCACTTTGGAATCCTAGGATCTAGCCCTCCTAGATTCAAAGAGGGATCTCTCTATATAAGTGTTTTCAAATATATGATGTTTAAGGCTTATGATATGATATTAGGATAGTTATAAATCACAATGGTTTTTGTTTGTTTTGGTTAGAATGAATATCGTTAAAATGAAGGAAGTATTTTGAGGGGTAAAGGTTGTGAGTAGGTAGAAAATGTTTCAGCTGATAAAATAGGTAAGAAACAGTGTCAATCCATTGGGCTATGGAGTCATAAAAGGGTTTAATTGGACAACAGGCTTCAAGAGTGGTCTATAGGGCAAGTCATCCATGTCAACAGATCTCTTTAAGTTGATTTATGGTATGGAACATCAAAGTGTTATGAAAGAAGCAAAGTTAATAACCATTTAAGAATCTATTAAATTCACTAAGCAAGAAAAGCCTTTCAAAGTGACTATTTGAAGCAAGCCAAAGGACAGGGCATACCATAGACTTCTTTGGGAAAACTTTTAATAAAGCACACTTTATAGACAACAATCTAGTAATCTAAAAAATTACCTTCAGAAAATAGAAAACATATAAGAGAACAAAGGGTAGCTTAAGATCAGGTAAGGACTTTGAACCTATCCTGCTTTCAGCATACTGTTAGGGAACTTTTCAAATCTACTTTTGGAAATAAACTAGAGGACAGGGCTAACCATATACTTCCCTAATTCAAATTTACTTAACAGAATTTTCAAGAACTTTCAAAGACAATATCTCAAGTTGTACTCATGAAACATGGGCTCACCACACAATTCACTGGTTATACTCTATTGAATCATCTTTAAAGCAATAATTAGCAAAAAACATAAAGATGAAGATTTATCAGTGAGAATTAGGGTACTTGACAGTAAATCCTAATCTATATTTGTTGTTATTTATCAGAGAAAGTGGAAAATATGGAAAACATGAGAAAAATAACAATCACAGTAAGAAAAACATCACCATTGACATAGACCGGGATCCCATAAATCAAGTTTTGTATTTGATGTTCGAACCAGTTACAATATTCAAGTCTAGTGGGTCTTTTACAGCTTCAAACTTCTCATCTCAGCCTATCTTTCTTCAATTACAAAAAAGAGCTTCAGCAACCTCAAAAGATATTTACATTCAATAAGTATGCAACCAACAACATTACTGTCTTCTAGAGAATTATTTATAGAAGAATGAGGAGGTGGAGTGAAACAAAGGGTTATCTGTTCAATTAATACAGAGTAAATGCTTCTCAGCCTTTGGGAGGCCAAATGGAGAAGATTTCAGATTTTTTAACTCTGCTAATTGATTATTACATCAAATTTCATCAACTTCAGTCACTTTTGTTGACTTTGGGGGCTTTTGGTAGGCTGGAAATTAATTTTGAGCTGTCTTTGGCAAATATCTCTGACTGTGCATTCAATTTGTATTCTTGTTAGGTGAAATCGCTAGCAAGTGGAATTTTTGGTCTTCAGATAAGTAAAGACTTCTGATATTTTTCATTTAAAGCCTTTCTTCTGCTGATCTGTCTACCTTATCATCTTTTAAACCCTGATTAGGCCTTGATATTACTTTTGGGCCTTTGTAATCGTCTTTGGAGCCTTAAACTTTCCCTGATGGCTGCATTTATCTTTAAAGTGTGTTTTAACACTAAAACTGTAGGATTAAACCTTAAATCCTTCAATCTCACAAATTAAACCTTTTCACTTTGAATGTTCGATGGCTCTCCCTTTAATCCACTATTTTAGTCTTTAACCCCTTAAACTGTGTCTTTACCTTTAAACTGTAGGATTAAGCTTTTAATCTTCAACTTCACTTTAATCCTTTATGTTTATTTCCTGATACTCTTTACTGATTCTTCATTTTTATTTGTTCACAGATGGCCTGCGCTGGAGGGTTTTAACTGCGAAACCAGTGCTTCATGAAACACTAATTAAAACATGAGATTTGTCCCCCTTTTTGTCCCTTTTACTTTTGATCGGACTCTGAGGATCATCACCCTCAGCTTTTGTCCCTTTTTGGACTGTGGGACGGCTTTGTGTCATAAAACCGCCATGGAACCTGCAACAAAACACAAATTATTATAAAATCCTGTGTTATGTGGGTGAAACTACTTTGAAGGCTGGTAGAGGGAAAAAGGAGCTTATGCAGAGGAGTGGAATATGCAGACGGAGGAGTGGAAGAGGTTTCATGGAAAAAACCCATGAAAATCCGGTTTAAAAACCATATTTGGTGTGAAATATAGCTTGGCGGTTTTGCGAAAACTGTCGGCAACATCGGTTTAAGTGGTTTATCCTGGAGGGAACGTGATCGAATCAAAATGGGATGCGTGGATTTTGTAAAACTAGCAGTCTCACGTGGATTTTGAATGTTAAACCACGACAGAAAAAGTTGCAAGAAACACAATGTAGGCTGTTGGATCAAGTGGAGCAGATCCAAGAGTGGAGGGATGAGTGCAATGGAGAAAGGTGCTCGGGCATGGAATTATGTGGGAGCTAGGTGGCAAGCACTGATTGGATGTGTGTTTGAATAGTGGGAGGTGGGTCCGGAGGGGTGTCGGGTTTGATCGGGGGCGGTGGATCATAAAGATCAATGGTGAGATTTGATGCGGAGGGTAGATGGACAGATATGGGTCAGGCGATAAAAGGATAGGGGGGAAGTATAATGACCGTTGATTTTTATAGATTGATGATCAAGATTTTTTCATGGAGTGATAAGGCGGGAAGAAAAGGAAATAAAGAAATGTGGGCTTTTAATGGAAATTCCGATGCGATGGGGGCTTAAACATAGGCGTTGGGGCATGGTCCCATGGAGGAATTTGTTATAGCATCAATTTTCACCCTCATGTGATTCATGATTGTCTCTTTGGCCTTAGGCATCCATTCCCACATACTTGAGTAAAAGTTCATTAAAAAACAATGTTTAAAATCCCATACGTGGGTATGCCCAGAATTTTCCGCGTGTATACGCGAGTCCAGAGATACTTTTCCACGTATGCCATTAAAATCATTAAAAAATATATAAAAATCCCTATTTTCGAGGCTGGGTTGATGGTTATTCCCGTAATTCAACCACCCCAGCCCATGGCCAACTGTTTCTAACAGATTGAAACTACTTTGAGGGAGTATAAAAGCCCCTCATATGCATGGCCTAAGGGAGAGAGAAAATTATAGACATTATACTCTGTTGGAGCCCAATTCAAGTATGATTTCCCGTGCCTCCTGCACTTCCCATATTTTTACAGGAAACCCTTGTTTCCTGGAGATGTTCATCATCTTATATGTCATCTCGTGTGCACAAGTATTGAAAGAATCCTAGTGAGGCAAGGGCGGGAGGGATCCGAACGACAGTCTGTTCGAAGATCGTGGAAGGATTCAGGTGATCTCTCCACCTTTCTATTATTGTACATGTTGTTTGTAATGAAGAAGAACCATCTTGTTCTCGAATTCACGTGTTAATATCTGCTTGCATATGTGAAAAGGTTGTTAATTAAGCATTTATTATTGTTTATATGATGTTTCACATGGATTACACTGGCATTTAGGAAAGATATATGCTATACAACTAGATCTCCATGCATGTCTCTTCTTGATTTCTAGGTTGAAGAGGAAGAACGGTTGCTGGGGGTTTGGACCCCGCGGGATCTACATCAAACGTAGGATCTACGGGTGAGTTCTACAATAATATCTAGCTTTTAGCATACAAGTTTGGTTGTGTGAGTCCTTCTTGAATAGCATGCCCTGATCTGTGGAGGTTTTTGACCCAACGACCTCTAGGGAGTTATTTCCCGAAACAGAACTGGTGACTCCACAGGGGATCACATTCTTGTGATTCCCCTGATGGGTGGTTTCAGCTGTTTTAAAGGTTTCCGACATTTTTAATCATTATTTCCAGTCCAGTTAGTTTTTTCTCAGTCAGACTAAAGCCTTGGTTTTTTAGCCAGGCTTGATCATTTTTATTTTTCATTATTTACTTTTCCATATGCTAGTTTTCCTCTACACATATGTGTATACATGCAGGTTTTGTCAAAGGAAGTCGCATATACACGTTTTTCCTTTGCCACAGTCGCGTATGCACGCTTGTTTCAAAACTGCTAAGTAGCGTATGCCTGGGCAAATTTTGAAATTTTTTATTTTTTGACTTTTTGGTCTTGTCTGCTTGTGAAGACCTGTTCCTGCAGTGTCCTTTTAGTCTGTGGATTGTGTTGAAAGTGGTTATTGGTCTTTTTATCTCTTGTTTAGTTGAAGACTGGCTCATTTGGAAAATCTTGTTTTTGTAGTGCTTGCATTTCTGGTTTGAGTACCAAGATCTCTTTCTGGAGATTCTTGGTTGTTCTGCTTGATCAGGACAGAGAGTTTCTGCTCATATTCTCTTTCCTAACTTTATGTCTTGCTTTGCACTTTAATTTTTGCCTACTTTTCGGTTGGTTTTCTTGATTTCATTTGACTAGGTCTTGTTGCAATTTTTTGAAGAGTCATTTTTGGGTCTTTGAAGTTTTGTTTGCTGCAAGATTGTGCTATTCTTCTAGGCTGAGTTACTAAGTTTCTTGTCTTCCTTTTGCTCGTATAAATCTTGCTACTAAGTGGCACTATAAGATTTAGAGCATTTTTGTTGAAGTTTTGCTTGAAATTCAGAGATTGTTTGGCTTGGGAATTGGATAGTTCTTCTTGGTCTCTTTGAAATCTTCTTTTTATAAAATTCAAAAGCTCAAAAACATTTTGTTTTTCCATTGCCTTTGTTTTGCATTTTTGTTTTGGTTTCTTTCCATCTTTTGAAGCCTTGTTGAGATTTCTTACCTTCGGTTTCTGACTTGATTTGGGAAGGGAATTTTCATTGGTTTCTTTCTCTTATTTCGAGCATATTTTGGTGTCTTTATACTGAGAGTTTCTGATTTGGGAACTAGCTTTGTGGACAGCCGGAAAAGTGATAGAACTGGGGGATTCTTGGAAATTTCTCTTTGCTTTGTTAGATTTTGCATCTTAGAATTGGCATGCTCTTAGTAATTTGCATTAGGTGCACTTGAACATTTGTAGTCTTTTTCATAAATTTTGCGAGTGTGAGGTTTGATATCTGAAAAGAAAAAATAGTCTCGTAGAACCCGTGTAGAAATTTCTTTTCATCGAAAGGAAATTACTGCATCTGCATGTAGTTTGGTTTTCATTAATTTCTTTTCTGCGTCATAAAACATCATGAGTTTCATTTCCATATTCCCTTGACTTAATATAACAGCCAACTAAAATAAGCGCAATAATTTAAAAAACAACTAGCAAGTTTTTTATTAAGTGTCATACATCAACTAGCTAGGTTGTAGGGCCTTGGATTAGGTGAGTGGAGAGTTAACTCTCCAAGGCCGCTCAAACTAAAACATAGAAGTTTATTAAATGAGCGAAATCCAACACCGTTAGGTGGATCGAGAAAACTATCCTCCAGATAGTCATCACGAGGGGAAGTGAAGGCTGAGAAGAGAGATAACCCCTCTCCGATTTACTGGATCTTGCCTTAAGACCGTTTCGCCCTGCTGCTAACACGGATTGGTGCCCTTAGTTTCCATTCCTAGGTACCACACAGATGACTGCAGGGGGGAATACCCATGGTACCTGAGGCAGACATCGTATCACTTCCAGAAGTACTTTTGGAGGGTGCCCTAGCGAAGCTTGGGTACTTGCACCGGCAAAGGCTGTTGTTAGGAGGTTGGCGTAACTATTTCTATTACCTTCACTAGTAGGCCTGGGTCGTAATTATCCCAGACTACTTTCGAGAGGTCCTATTTTTCACTTCCTCATATTTTGGTGTCCGGTCCTAATCACCAGGAGCGGAAATACCTGAAGGTTGCTTGCTTGGTTGCATCTTAGGGATTTTTGTAGTGAGTGCTCTTTGCTCCTAGCTTTCTTAGCTTTATACTTTTTTGAGTCTAATTAATTTGTTAAAGTGGCTGATCAAGCGCCTCGTCGATCGAGGAGCGTTCGGGGGTTATCTCCCGAAAGTGTTGAGCCTTCTTCAAGAAGGTGTAGGAGTAATATAGCAGGTGAATATCACCCAGTGGTATCTAACGCAGCGGAGAGAGACCCTCCTCCTCCCACTCGTACATTTGGGGGAAATTCCGACACTTGGTTCCGACGCTTTTGACCAAATGTCGGAAATTTCCCCAAATTTTTTCAATCCCGCCCGAAACCGTCGCTATACCGACATTTATAGAAAAGTGTCACAATACCGACACTTATACAATGTGTCGCAATTGCGACGTTTGGAGTAGGACATCACAATTGTGACACTATGCCCCAAAGCATCGCTATTGCGACGACTGCCTCCAAACATCGCAAGTGCGACACAATGTCTAAGTGTCGCAATTGTGACGTTTGGAGGCATCCGTCGCAATAACGATGCTTTTTCCGCCATCGGTATAAAGACACTTATATGTGCGCTACATAAAAATACGAAAATTATAAGCGCGCTACATAAAAATGATTTTATTAAAAATACG
>JAXQQM020063691.1:0-55778 GCA_034641835.2 Pinus albicaulis
TTATAATTGAGGGTGCCAATCTCTTTGGTACTACACCTTCCATCATCTCCAAGCTATATGTCTAACTGTAGGTCCTTCTCTTATAAAATGTTGGATAACCCTTGATTACCTGTCATATGAAACAAAGCACCATAGTCTAAGTACCATATACTACCTCATATAATACTTGTAGTACAAGAAATGAATGTGAAATCCAACTTGAATTTTAATGTGAGATAATCTCCTCTTACATGTGCTACATGTTTAATATTTGATTTCTTGTGTGAAAACTTTCTTGCATAGTTTCCATATTCATGGAAATAAAAGCATTTAGTTTTACTAAGGTATTTAATATTTCCATGGTTCTATTTGAATTTTTCTTTTCCTTGGGCCTTCTTGCCTTTGAATTTATTTCCTTTTCCAGATGAGGCAACGCTTTATTCCTCATCAGATCTAGATTTCACTACATCTCTAGTGTTTCTTATAATTTCCTCTTGCACCAAGTCAAACCAAAGTCTCTCACAATATGGGAGTTCATCTCTTCCATTAAAATTTTTTTGATAGATGTGCCAAGACTCTCGAACACTGCAGGGTTCTAAGATCCCAAGTTCAGATAGTGGAAAACTATCTCTAACTCCTCCAAATTCATATCTCACTTGAGTGAATCTGGATAAGTATTGAACAATAGTTTCATTTCTATTCATTAAATTATAGTTCTTGAGCTTATTTCTCAATGCCAGGTTCTTGGAATAACTGCTAAATTCGAGAAGCTCTTTGCGAGTTTTCGACATTATAAAAGTAATCTCCTTTCCATGCAAATTCGAAACCACATGGTCTATGACTCCCTCTAGGATAATCGTACTAAATTTCGCAATACCATTCCTCCTATGGGCCAGATGCTATGCATATGAGACTGATGGTTTTGGAATATTTGTTTTTGCGTATACTAATACTCCATTTTCATTTAAAACAACTTCCATTAAGTCTTTCTAAGTATGGAAATTAAAAATTTCCTCCAATGCATACTCAAGCCTCAATCCATTGAAATACATTGGTTTTGCATTAAATAAATACGGGCACCATGAATATGCTATATGAAATTTATTTGGGATATGATTGTCAACCTGGTTTCTATGTAGTTTTTAATAGCTCTAGTACCACGTAGAAAAAAACTCAAAATCTACAGCTTCTAATGAATTCAGACTTAAAACAATATACACCAATTTCTTCTACTCAATCTTTGGAAAAGAAAACATATAATAGAAACTGATGCAATCATAATCACTATGAACATAGTTTTTACTAGGAACCCAAATGAGAAAAAATCCTCGTGTGTTTGTATTATATTATATGAGAACAATGATCTATTACAATCACAACTTCAATACTTCAAGCTGAATCTACACTGCAATATTGATTCCTCCTAAGTCTCGTTTGGCCAATACTTAGCCAAAATATGCCTCTTTCTTCGTCATATTTCCTTGTTCAATTCCTTCTCCTAAATAATAGGGATGATCCTAATTATTTTTTCAAATCCAAGAGAAATGGCACACACACACTACATGCAAACTTTGTAGACTCGACAATATATAATGATAATTACAATTATGCCTTCTTCCTCCACTCCACTATGAAATTGAAATGGCATGCATAACTAGGGTTATTTATAGTTAGTTAATAACAATTAAAACTACTCAAATCCACTATTATAGACTAGAGCACAGATAACTCACTTTTACTAAAGATAACTCCTCTATATAGCTAGCTCTTGGCCATAAACTTGCACACAACTCTACTTTTAGCCCATAAACTTGAATTGACTAACTTTGCTAAGTGATTTGGCCATGTCACTATTGTTAAATTCCTACCAACTCATCCTACCGATGTGGAAATTTTAATTTCCACATTTGACTAAGGCACAAGTCAAATGAAGCCTTTTCTTGTTACAATTTAACAATATTTTCTAGTTAATCTTCTAGTTTTGGTTTTTAATCGATAAATCAAATTTAATCTATATAATTAATTTTATTACCACCTCAGTTTAAGCTTGGTGTTTTCCATAGAGTATGTTATTTTATCTTATTTTCCTATAGAATCATTATTTTAAACAAATTCAACTTAGAATATTTGGTGTTTTTTAGTTGTATAAGATTTGTGTGTACTAATAATACAATTCAATACACTAAAAATTTCACAACCACATTCAAAATACTAATGTGGTTGATATAGCCGAAGGCTTCATTTGTATCTACCACAAAAATCATTGATAAATAAAAATAATAATAATAATTAATTATTTTTTATTTAAAATGAATTAAATAATATATTATATATTATTATAATTTATTAAAAAATATAAATATTGTTCTTTACAAATGAAAAAAAAATTACATTAGCAAATGTGGTTGACCATGGTTGATGGTCAATGCAATATTTTTCGCAATGTGAGATTAGACCATTGTTGAATGTGGTTGATTCTCATATTGGTACAATCTTTATGCTAATAAAAGTATTATTAAGCATTATTATGTTAAAAATATGTTATTAAATATTATAAACTCAAGGGAATGATATTATAAACCCAAGGGTATAATAAACCTAAGGGATTAATACTAAAACACAAAGAGATTGTGAACCCAAGGGAATAATATTAAACCCAATAGATTAGTATTATAAACCCAAGGTATATAAACTACAAGATAAATATTATAAACCATAATATAAACATGGTTGACCAAGGTTTTTTTCATATTGAGACAATCCTTGCCACAATACGATGTTGGGCCATGGTTGGCCATGCATGACCATGATTGATTTTCATATAGAAAATCTTTGTCAGAATGCGATGTTGAATCATGGTTTCCCATGGTTGATTTTCATATTCAAATAATCATTGTAACAATGTGACATTCGAACAAGGATTACCATTAATGCCAATATTAAATATTAAGACAATATTTATCACATTGCCATGTTCAACCATGGTTCACCGTGATTATCATATTGAGACAATATTTGTCATAATGCATTGTTGGACCATCATTGAGACTGTTGTGGCTCATTTGAATTTACCTTTGAAATATTTTTCAAAAACACCAAAAAAGCATATATGTTAGAAAAGGTAAAAAAAATTATGTCGAAGAAGAATTTTGATTTATATGTTGGTACATTAACATTACGTGATGAGATGTGAAGGTGGGTTGAGTTAGGCTCGTTCACGTGCAAAAAAATTCAAATTGCGGTCAAATCCAACAACAACCTAGGAGCACAAATTACACGAGATTTATACCAAGGAGTGCCGCCCCAAGCGGTCTCGTTAAATCCTCTCACCTGCAAATCGAGGACTGACATCAACTTCGGGAACACCCTCTTCAAATTCTGAAAATCGCTTAAGTGCCCCCATAAGTGGTTTCATGTTTCAATTAAGACATTACATGGTGATAGTTGGGTCCGGTGCCCTTTACCTTCAAGTCAGAGAAGATAGAGAAATGGTGTATTTCCCTTAGACACTTTAGATTTTTGGAGGAGGCACAAATGGAAAAAAGGACAGTCAGGATCAAAGCGTAGAATTGGGGCAGAGAGATAAACGGTGGAGATTAAATTGCAAACCGCCAATCAGAAGTTTCAAAAGATATGCATGAGAGGTAAATGTTAAAAGCGCCGAAGTGTGATATGCGATGTAATGGGGCCTGATCGCAATCACAAATCGAAAGTGTTAGGAATTAAGTGAAAATGGTTTGAGTTATAATTGTCGAAGTACGAAATGCGATGAGATGGGGCCCGATCACAAATCGCAAGTTTTAACGAATAAGCACAAAGGTAAGAGATAAATTCGCTGAAGTGTGATGATGGTGGGACTCGAGCGCATAGCGCACATCGCAAGTCTTAGAAGATAAGTTATAAGAAAAAATTGAAAACAATGGCATGCAAATTTTGATGTCGAGCAGATGCGATGTGGTTCAAAATACGGAGGTAAGACATTGTTGTGTTAAATCGCATCGGACGAAAGAAGGAGGATTATAATGTAAAGCCAGTGAAAGGTCTTGATAACAGAGGAAAGAAAAACATGGCAGAGTAACTCAGGTAAGTGACTCGACGCAGATCAAAGGAGAAGAGGCAGAGTCAGGTAGAGGGTGATATGATTGACTGTGTTCGAAGCACAGAGGAATAGGCAGAGTTGGGCAGAAGAGCATATAACGGCCCTATTGGAATCATGACAAATGGGTCAAGTTGGGCATTGAGGCATCATTATAGAGTTGTGTATCCATTGCATCATGACCAGAAAGGACACCTTCGCACTTCGAGAGGACACTTCAGCAACATCAGATTCAGAAAAATGAACATATTTCCCATTTTAACTTGTTTTCTCACACAGGATTGCATAAGTAATCTTAACAGTTTAGGTTGTCAAATATTTTTTTCAAGAACTTCAGGTGTTATGAACCACTGTGATATATTTAAGTAAGATAGAAATAAAGAAAATGGGTTTCAAGTTTTGGACCTCTGGGGGACTGTTAGTTTAGAACTGAATTCTCTGACAAATTAATGAAATAAGATCAAGTTTCCTACACCTGTTGATGTTGATACATATTTCCTATTTCACTCTGTGTCTATTCCTCTTTGAATGCAGTGAAGTAATGTAGCAGTCGGTCTCTTAATTACATATATGAGTAAGATTTAAATCACCTTAATTTTCACTCCTTCACCTTATCTCTTCTCTCTTCACAAACTCCCGATGAAACTTTAAATTAATAGATTATGTGATTGCAACATACTATTTCGAGTTTCTTCTTTTTCCATGAATTTCCTCTGAAACTTAGAAGTGGTATATTCTGTATTTTCAACATATTATTTAGAGTTTCCTTTACATTTATTCTTTTCATTCCATTCAAATATCAACAATTTATGACATTGTGAATGCTTTCATTATATCACATTATTGAGGATATTAAGTAACTGAATTACAAGGTTGTTAAACAAAGGCCATTTGATATGGTAATTATGACATACATTTATAAAATGTCCCAAGCACTGATTCCTTACCATAGCCAAGGGATTTTTTCTTGAGATACAACATTTTCTAGTGCCGTTATAGGGGACGAAGAAACGAAGTTTATTTTACCTGGTTTTTTTTTTTTGCATTGTTTCATCTGGTTATTCAATGAGGAGGAAATATTTGGCTTTGTTTTTTATTTTCAAAATTATGCCTTCCAAAATGCCTCACACGAGGTCGGATACCTCATAGTAGATAGTCCCTGCTTTTCCAGATCTATAAATATTGGTTTCTAAAAAGACTCAGAAGCCTGAAACTCCTTTAATCCCTGATCCTGCATTGCATGCTCCTGGAAACAATTTTTATAACCCTTTTTTTGAAGATATTTCCAAGGAACTCCCTTTATTGGAACAATATACCCCTTCCACACCCATTTTTTTTCAATAACCTTCGTTAGAAGAACATTATTTGAAGTCTGTTTCTTTTACCTCCACTCAAGCTCAACCAAATATATTTGTTGGTCCCTCTGCCATTGTCCATCATCCTACTCCCATATCATTTTTTCCTCCACCTTCATTCACTTTCATAATAGGTTCATCAACCTCAACCACCCAAGGAGTAGTTAACCAAGTGGTTAATATGGCAGCACCTGCTTTGTTAACGGATAGATATGCACCACTAAATCTTCCACAACCAATGAATTCCATGCCTCAAGAATACCTCAAATTACTTCCTCATTTCACTGGAGAAGATGAGGTAACTGCATAACAACATTTACCTCTGCTTTTCATTTTTTCTAAGAATTTAAATCTAGAACATCTTGATGTTGTGATGAGACTATTTGTGCAGTCTCTAAGTGAAGAGGCTAGGAAATGGTTCAAAGGTTTACTAAACGATTCCATAAATTACTGTGAAGAGTTAGAAACTGAATTCACTCAAGATGGGGATAGAAGGGGAAGACAAAAGAAGAATCATCACAAGATCTAAGAATTGAAGATTTGACAAAGGTGTTAAAAAGTCTGACTAATAAGCTAGCTAAGATGGAGCTTGAAAATAAAAACTCCCAAAGACAAGTACAAAAAAATAGAGGGGCGTTTAACCCTCAATTGAGAAGACATCCCCTTCAAATTCTGCAGAGGGAAAGAAGAGATCTAGACCAGGTTCAAGCACCATGGTATATAGAAGAAACACCCAAAAATCCAACAAATGATGACCAAATGGAGGCCGAGGATCGGGTATTTTCCATGTATATAATAGAAGAGGATGAAGAGGAAGATTGTGAGGGAGAATATGTTGAAGCTGAAGTACCTTTTGATCAAGATGAAATGTATGAATACTATAGGCATTTCGCAGAGCTCATGAAAACTGAGTTATATAAAAGGTATGATTTAAGGTCTAGAAAGAGATCTAGAGTGTAGGATAATGAAGGAAAACAACAAGGTTCCATCCCTCCTCCAATGACGACTCCAAAACAAAAGGACCCTGTGAAATAGGTCAACAAGGGGGAACAACCTGTAAATTCACTTAATAGAACAAATGTGCAGTAGGGTGAATCTTCCCAGAATAAATTAGTTGACACTCATATCTTGGAGAGAGTTATTCTTGTACCCGAACAAGTAGAAAATTATAGAAAGAATGAGGAAGAACCTGAAAATAATGTTAATAAAACTCATGCTTTCAATTTGAAAAAAGAGTTGGAGAAGGTAAAAATTCAGGTGCCCCTTCTAGAATTAGCTAAAATACCATCTTACAAGAAAGAAATTTCAAAATTTATTAATCTCACACAAGTGGAAGAAATAAGTGACACAATGAAGTTACAAGATGAAAATGTAGAAGTCAATTTTGGTACTCATGTAGAAAAAGTAGATCCTTCTGTTCCACCCTTCTATATTTCTTTATTGCTAAATGATTTTACTCTACATAACTGCTTGTTGCACTCAGAAGCATCCAATAATCTCATGCAATTGTCTATTATGAAGGAACTCAACTTGAAGATTACCAAACCTTATAAGGTTTTGTATTCATTTGATTCCAAAAGGGTGAAATGTTTTGGGTCAATTATATATGTGGCATTTTCCTTGGCACAAATCCAAGCAAAGAGCATAGTCATGGACGTAGTGGTTGTTGAAATCCCAGCTAGGTTTGTAATGCTCCTATCAAGATCTTAGGGAGTAAAGTTGGGGGGCTGTACTAAAATTAGATTTCACTTATGCTATCATTCTGGTTTTTAATGGGCAAGAAAGGAGGTTTTACAGGGAACCAAGTTTTGTGAATACTAACTCCAAGAAAGATTCAAGAAATTCCCCCATTTATAGTCAAGAAACATGAGACCTTTCTTGTTTCATGCTGCATGAAGATGAAAAATTTGTTGAAGACACAAGGAATCAACTCTCTTCAACAGTTGTAAATAATGAGCTACACTCAAGGAATATTTGGAAGTGCTACTTTGATGGTTTCTACTCCATGGAGGACGCAGGCACTAGATTCTTGCTGATATCACTAGAAGGTAACCTCATGCCTTTCTCTTTTAAACTAGAATTTGATTCAAAAAACAATGTGGTTGATTATAAGGGCTTAGTATCAAGCCTTCAAGTTTCCAAACAGATGGGAGTTCAATGCATTCCAAATTTTGGTGATTTTAAATTGATTATAGTGCATATTAAAAATCATTGTCAAACCAATCATCCAAGATTGAGATCATATAGGAATGAAGTGTGATATTTGGTAGAAAACTATTTTGAAGCATTCAATCTTCTATATATTTCGAGGGAGGAAAATAGATTGGCCGATTCTTTAGAAATTCTAGCCATCACCTTCAAACCTCCAATAAATCCAAGCTTAAGGTATGAGATTGAAGTTAGACATAGAATTTCTATCCCTGATAATGCGAAACATTGGCAGGTATTTGACGATGATGAATAGATAAGTTAGTTCCTGAACATGATTGGAAACTTTGAATACGTTGAGATAGACCAAGAGGGAGAAAAAATAGGATAGAAAAAAGAGATAAGAAACCTTAAGCAGTCAATAGGTGAATATAATATTATCCAATTGAAATATAATGTGCTCCCCAAAGGGTTGGTTCCCCTTGAAATATTATTCGATGATAATGATGTTGTTGTTGATTCAAAGTAAACGCATCAAGAAGAAGAGATTGAAGATTGTAGTTTGGGAACTCAGCAGGAACCCAAAATAGTGAAATTGTTCAAAGGTGTTCCCCAAAACGACAAAGAAAGATACATTGATCTTTTTAAGAAGTATATGGTTGTGTTTTCCTAGTTGTATGAAGACCTGGAAACACATGAAAAAATAATTATTCAGCATAAGATTCCATTGATGGAAGGAGTCAAACCACACACACAGAAGCTCAGACATATCAGTCCATTATTGTTAGCTCTAATCGAAAAAGAAGTGAAGAACTGTTGCAGGTGAAAATTATAGTCCCTCTCAGATATTCAGATTAGGTTTCCAATCTGGTCCCTATAAGAAAGAAGAATAGAGACATAATATTGTGTGTAGAATTCAAGTAGAATTCAAGAACTTGAACTGAACATATCTAAAAGATAATTATCCTTTGCTGAAAATGGATTATGTCTTAAAAGAGGTGACAGGAGCTCATAGGTTGTCTATTGTTGATGGATTTTCTAGTTATATTTAGGTAACAGTAGAAAAAGAAGATCAGAAGAAGACTGCTTTCACTACACCCTCGGGCACCTTCATGTACGTAAGGATTCCATTTGGCCTTATGAACGTGGGTGAAACATTTCAAAGGGCCATGGACATAACATTTGTTGGTGATAGGTTTGTAGTTATATATCTGGATGATGTAAATATTTTCTTAGGTTAGATGATGAACACTTGGAGCATCTGCAAAAAACTTTTCAAAAGTGCAGAAAATCAGGTTTGTGCCCAACTACGTCGAGATCGTGAGAAGTATAACAGATATGTTGAATAAAAATGCATAAATGAAATTTGATAAGGAATCAAGATATGCATTTGTGAGAATAAAGGAAGCACTGCAGAAAGCTCCAGTTCTGATTAGTCTAGACTATCAAAAATCCCTTCAGGTATTCTAATTTTCATCCCCCACTACTATTGTTTTTGTTTTGTTGCAGAAAAATGAAGATAGTAAGGAGAAGTCAGTTGTATTTTTCAGTAAAGTTCTTAGAGATGCTAATCTCAGATAAAATATTATGGAGAAACAAATATATGCTTTGGTCAAAGCACTAAAAGCCTTTAGGACTTATGTGTTACAGTCCCAAATAACTGCTTATGTTCCTAATTCTACTGTGAAAGACGTGCTGGTCCAAAGTGATGTTGAAGGAAAAAGGGGGAAGTGGATAGCTAAAATCCAAGAGTATGATTTGGACATCAAAACCACTAAGTTGGTCAAGGGATATGGGTTGGCAAAGTTGTTGACAGATACAAATTTTCAAGCCTTGGGAATTAATCTTTTGGCACTAGTGGATGGAACTGTTAATAAAGAACGTCAAAGCAAGTCCAAAATAGGTATTCAATACAATTTTTTGTGCTCTAATTGGTATAAGGATATTGTGCACTACCTGTGTTTCTTTTCCTGTACAAATTCACTAAATAGAAAAAAATAAAGAGCTATGAAGCTAAAGTCTCAGCCATATGTTATCATAGAAGCAAATCTATACTGGAAATATCCGGTTGGTATTTTTTTGTTATGTTTGACCAAAGGAGAATTTATTGAAGTCACCAAACAATATCATGAAATTATGTGTGAAGGAAATTATAGCTGGAAGGTGACTGCTCATATTATTCTCAAGTTAGGATTCTATTGGCCAACCCTGTTTATAGATGTTTATAGACTGGTGAGAAGTTGTCAGAAGTGTTAGTTGTTTACTGAAAAGAAAAAACTAGCTCAATTACCTCTCATCTCAGTATTTATTGCAGAACCTTTCAGGCAATGGGGATTGGATTTTGTTGGAGAAATCAATCCACCATCGAGTCGACAGTTCAAGTGGATTATGACTGCCACTGATTATTTTACAAAATGGGTTGACGCAATACCCATGAAGAAGGCAAATGACCAAGTACTGATGAATTTTTTGGAGGAAAACATATTCAGCAGATTCAGATGTCAAGTCAAAATTGTGACTAATAATGCTCAGGTATTCAACTTTTCCCGTTTCATCAATTTCTTTCAAACATATAATGTAATTTTATCACATTCCACATCATATCATCCCCAACGGAACATATTGGTATAGTCCTCAAATAACACATTGGTTAGAATCTTGAAGAAGACAATCACCGAGAATCAGAAGGATTAGGATATGAAGTTGAAGTTTTCCCTCTGGGCAGTTCGAGTCACTACCAATATATCTACAGGGAAGTCTCCCTACGAACTGGTTTATGGAACTCAAGCACTATTTCTTACTCAGCTGGCCAAACCAGTGATTTATTTTCTTCAGGAAGCTGAGGAAAAACCAAATTTTCTGGTAAGAATATTGAACAAAATAATTGAATCAAGTGAAAATAGAAAAAAAGTCAGGGATAACTTGATTACTTATCAGGAAAATATGAAGTCTATATTTCACAGAAAAGCAAAAGTTCTCATTCAAGCAGGAGGTTTGGTACTAAGATGGGATAGAAGACGATAATAAAATGGGAAGCATGGTAATTTTGACCCTCTTTGGTATGGTCCATACAAGATCTCTGAGGCAAGGTAAAATAACACATTTATTTTGGAAGGTCTAGATGGAGAGACAATATAGCTTCCTATGAACGGGCAGTATCTGAAGCATTATTTCCAGCATTAAAAGTCAACATTCCACCATTGTCAATATCATATTTCTCATTGTTCATATATCACCAAGAAATATTTGACTCCATGCCCAAATGGATAAGGCACTAATCTGATGTTCTTAGTGCTCAGTGGGAAAAATCACTATCCCTGTGTGTGGAGTCGACAATGTGGGCTCATTTGCATTTACCTGAATTTTTCAAAACACCAAAAACATATATGATAGAGAATGTAAATTTTTGTGTGTCATAGAAGAATTTTGATTTATATATTGGTACATAAACATTACGTGATGAGATTTGAAGGTGGGTCGGGTTGGGCTCATTCACGTGCAGAATAGTTCAAGAGTCGGACTGATGGGCATGTTCGAACACATACGCCGAACAGGTCGAAGTCGGGCTCATTCGCAAGCTCGAGGGAACGGTATGGCAAAACACTAGATAAGCTCAGAGGGTTACACCATGGACCAAACAAACCACTCCCAAAGGCGTAGAAAGGGCGCATTTCCTTAAACACTTAAGAATTTTGGAGGAGGCCAAAGGGAAAATGATGACTAATCAAAGCGCGTAACTAGAGCGGAGAGATGTACACAGAGACAAATCGCAAACCGCAAATCACAAGTTTCGAAAGGATAGGCGTGGGAGGTAAGGGATAAATTTCTCTTAGTGCGATTTGCGATGCTGCGGGACCCGATCGCATAGCGTTACATCGTAGGGTTTTAAAGATAAGTGTTAAGGAAAATTTAAAAAATCATCAAATGTGAAGTGCGACATGGCAAGATGACGTGGCCCCGACCCTGGCGTATCGTAGTTGATTTATGATGACGTGGAAAGGTGATGTGCAGACATGGCGTACTCACGTGGCGGTGACATGGCGTATGACATGGCCCCCGGCTCGCATACTGCACAACACAAGTTTTAAAAGTTAAGGGCAAAGGGTAAGTAAGAAAATCACCCAAGTGCGATGTGTGATGCGGTGGGGCCCAATTGCAAATCGTGAATCACAAGTTTTAAAGGATCATTGCGGGAGGTAGGTGATAAAGTTGTCGAAGTGCGACGTGTGATGCCAAGTGGGACCCGATCGATAGTGCACATCACAAGTTTTATAAGATAAACGCTAGGGAAATTTAAAGACGACCTAAAATGTGAAGTGCGGGCGTTGGAATTGATGCAATGTGGTTCCAAGATGAAATCTAAAGGATTTCAAGTCCTGGCTTATGCGGTTATCTGTCATTTAATGAAGAAATAGGCAACATGGCAGAAAAACTTCCGTGGTAAGTGACTGACGCTAGATGAAAGGAGAAGAGTGCGTAGGCCGTAGGGTAGATATGATCACAACGCTTTCAAGCACAAAGGCATAGGCGTAGTCGCAAGAGCATATAGCGGTCTCTATTGGTAGCATGACAGTTGGGTCAAGTCATGACCGAGGCGTCATCACAGATGTGAAGTCGCTCATAAAGATAACCAGAAGCGACTCGACACTTGGGAGGACTGATCAACAACATCGTATTTAGCAAAATGAGCAATATTTTTAGTTTTTATTTGTTTTCTCAAGTATGATTGCATAAGTAATCTTAACAAGCTTTAGGTAGTTGAATAGTTTCTAAGAAGTTCAAGAGTTACAAACCACCAAAGATGTATTTAAGTAGATCGAAATAAAGAAAAGGGTGCCGAGTTTTGGACCTCCGAGATCAGCACCTGGTAATCGAATTTTCAAAGATATAAATGAAAGCAGCTCAAGTTTCTCATAGCTTGTTGATGTTGATATGTCTTTCAAGTTTTTCTCTCGTGTTTATTCCTCTTTGAATGAAGTGAAGTAATGTAGAAGCCACTCTCTTTAATTAAATATTTGAGTAAGAGTTAAACTACCTTAATTTGAGCTCATTCATCTCATCTCTTCTTTCTTTCACAAAATATCGATGAAACTTTAAACAGAATAGATCTCAGTTTGAAATGATACGGCTCCGAAGCTTCTCTCTCTATGAATTTCCTCTAAAACTTAAAAGTGATAGTTTTTCTCAAAGATATCACTTCAAGTTTCTCATGCTTCTTCTTTTTCATTTCATTCGTATATCAATGTGCTTATGGCATTATGAAGGCTTTCATTATATCAGATTATCGAAAGTGTACAATAATTAGATTCCAAAGGTGATAAGCATAGGTCATTTGATATTATAATTATGACATACATTTACAAAATGTCTTAAGAATCGATTCCCTACTGACAACAAGGGATTTTTCTCGGTGATACAACAAAAGTGATAAATGCAATGTCTCAAATAAAAGAATACCATTCACCGTATGTTCCATTTTAGGAGAAAACTATGAACTTTTACCTCATATGTCAAATTTGATAGTAACGTTGACAATAAGCTCCATGATGGATCTAATGCACTGGCTACTTATCTAATATGGTCTTAGTAAGATGTTGTAGACCTGTGAATTAGATGGTAGAGCTAAATGAAAAATATTAGCTCATGCATTACATATGAGACACAAAACAAGAGGAATGGATATGTTTTATTTTCAAAGGCAACAATATTGTTGGTACAACAAGAACTATCCTCTAGTTCTCCATGGAATTTCAACATCAATTCATTTTCAGAGAAGCTTCACCATGGAATATTTGTTATTTTGTTCATGGAGTGTCAAGAACATTTTCAATGATTTTGTATATAATTTTGTTATTTCAAATAATTTTTTCTAATAAACATTTGTTGGATTGGGATGACTTCATGGACTAGTGGAGAAAGGAAACTAATCATATTTTTGGTTCTAACAACCCAAGGAGGTCATTGTCCCACAATTCTAGCCAAATGTTGATGTTTTTCAATGTCACCAATCAAATAAAGAGATTCTACAACAACAAGCTTTCAGCCAAATTTAATATTGCAAACTTTAAAGTAAGGTCGCTAGAAGGATGATTTTCTTCATGAAAAGAAAAAAATGAAAAAAATATACTGAAAACAAATATTTTTTTCATTTTCCTCTTCTCATTAGATAGCCCTAAGTGTCTCAGCTTCATCTAGCATTTTAAGTAACAAAAAATATATCTTATATATCAAAAATATCACTATTTTTCCTTATATATCTCCACTACTTCCATTTATCATTAATTTTATTATTCATAAGTCATTGTTCCATTTTTTTAATTATCAATTATTTCATATGAAATTATCCTATCTCTTATATTTCTGTGCACACTCATTTCTCAAAACATAAAAAAATTATTATATTTTATAGTTGACCATTTTACATTTTTAAACAATTATATATTTAAAATATATATATAATTTTTAAATTAAAAGAAAACAACTAAATGTTTAGTTTAATCATAAATCTTCAAGAGACTCACATAATCAGTTGAGTAAGAAGTGTTTCGAACTATTCAGTATAATTCATTATAATATCATTTAAATAAAAAAATAAACCAAACGTTTTTTCTATGCAAAAATATTTTGTTATGGAATTTTTTCGGGTTTGTTTATGTTTAATCAAATGATTTCTCCATTTAGTACTTAAGAGGTACCATCTCTAGCGCGTTGATAAAATAAAAAGGATTGACAATCATGGTTTTTACTTTTGGGAAAAGCCAAATGCTCACAGTGATATCGCCAATGAAGGCAAACACTTTGCCTAATAGGCCTTCGAAATCCCGTAAAGAAAATGTCATAATACTTAATATCAGCGAGATTTGTCAGAATGGTCAATGGCAATGACAATAGATTTATTAAAAGGCATGAAAAGCCTTGGGTAATAAAAATAAAAATGCTTAATCTGGACAACTCGATTTCAAAATTTAATTTTATCGGGAAGGAAAAGAGAATAATGAAATAAATGCGTTCCTCCGTTTATTCAAAATTTATATTATTGAACTACTTCATATCCATATCCATGGTTGATTTTTTTAATCCTGTTGGTTTCTTCTTCATGCTTGAGCCTGGAGAAGCTACAAACCGTAATAATATCCAGAATGAAGGTACAATACTCATCACTTTAGAATTATGAAATGTGGATAAGGTATACAGAAGAGCATATGGAGTAGCCATAAGTTAGCAAAAGTCAGTCCATCCAGAAAGGCCAACTTCAACTGCAGTTATTTGCAGAATTTAGTCATCCTCAATACCATAGATTCACAAAAACATTATTTCCGCCCACTGAAACGTACTATCTACATTATCTATTTTACTTAAATCTCCATTCTCCACATGAGGAAAATCGGTCTCCATCATTGGATTTCATTGGTATGAGGAAGCATAATTTGTATGATATTCATGACCAACTGAAACAACCAGTTTTTCTTTTCTCAACGCGGTCAGGCTTTGTTTGTTCTTCCATCGACTTCGAGAAGCAGACTTTTTGTAGATTCGACATAAAGAAACTTTGATGAATTATTTTTGTTCAGTGAATGAATTTTTTTTTTTTTTGTTGTAAGTTGGGTAGTCTTTCATTTTTTCATTTTTTCACTTTTTTTTTTACTCCATTTTCATCAACATGTCCAGATACATCACCCCCATCGGGAAGGGGATTGAACCTGGCGGATGAGTGCTATAACAGCCCGCCTCATCACCGCTTAGCCAAGACCCCACAGAGTTCAGTGAATGAATCATGTTATGGTTAGATTAAAAGTCATTAAATCTTAATGATGTAATTAATCAGAAAAATATACTGTTAATATTATGAATAACAAAAATCTAAAAATAAATAACAAAAATCTAAAAGAATTAAATAACGAAAATCATTCAGAGAACTTTGTACCATGTTACACAGATGTTTAGATTGTGTGAGAAAATTCAAATCTATAAATAACATTTTGTTAAAAAAATTATTAGATCACCTTGGGCGGGGACGAGCCCAATTCTGGCAGCCTATTTCAGGATCCACTCCATCCTTTGTCGCTGGGGCTCTTCCTTTATAAAACACCAGAATTTTCATGACACCGATGCACTGAAGCAGCTCGTTGCGAACCGCTCTGTCTCGAACCCGTGGCTTTCAGCAACCCCGACTTCGTCAATCTGCTTGGCCGAGGGAATTTCTTGGTATCTCTTGGAACGAAGAAGAACCATTGCCTTTCCCGAGCACCACTAGCCAATCCTGCAACATATTTATACATCAATTTTATGTGAAAAAACATTTTCAAATTCAAACTAAGGGAACAAGCAAATATCAAATTCAAATTCAGCCCCCGGAATACGCAGAAAGAATTTAAATTTACCTTGTAATTCCCATGGATCATATTGATGCAAGTCCAAGGTCGGTATAATTAAATCGAAATTCAGTTGGTGACCTCCTTCCACACGTTTGTTCAGATAGAAACCCACCAGTTCCTCTTCTGTGGGATAGAATCTGAAGCCTGGAATGACCATCGACTCCCACTGCATAGCTTCATCGTTGTAAATTTCTTTCATATGATCTGTACTTTGCAAGAACCGCTTACACAAATTGCCTCTACATATTCTCCATATATATAGACGCAGAGTACACTTATTCTCCATATATATAGACACAGAGTACACTTATGGAAGTGCCTTCGGATGTGTCAGAAAATTGCGTTAAAGCAGTGACGACGACGTTGGACTGAGATTTCAACGGAAAATGAAAGCATTTAACATAAATTTCCACGCGCATACGAATTGGTGAATGCAATAAATAAATAATTCTTCGTTTTAAAGTCCTTTGTTTCCGAACTTCTACACTTTTACTCCGCGTAGTGCTAGTGCAACTCCGTGTAAAGTTATTTAGTCTCAAGGTCACAGAAAATTCGATGAAGTTTCATGATTTCTCAGAAATTATGTCATGATAATAGATTGAAAAAAATAATTTAATATTTATTAAGTTATAATGGATATTATCATTATTAATTTAGTGATAAATATAATATTAAATTAAGACCAGGGTGTTAGTTTTATTAGTTAAGTCTTGGTTGTTAAAGTAGTTTTCTGGTTCAATTATTTCGACACTTCGGTTGGTTTGGTTGTGTAGAGCACGGAGTGATCTCCCTGAGGGCACGGCACGGCACGAAGTGATCTGCCTCGTACAAGTAACGAAGTGATCTTTTTGGGTGAACTCATACAAATAACGAAGTGATTATTTTGGGTGAACTCATACTCATACAAATAACGAAGTGATTTTTTTAGGTGAATCTAACTGGTACAAATAGTTTGTGGACATTGGTGATCCTTATAACAAACTCATCTCTTTGGGTGAATCTTACTCGTACAAGTATTTTGTGGAAATTGGTGGTTTCTTTTGTGGACATTGGTGATTTTTGGAAGAATATGTTTGGTACAAATATTCCATGGATGGTGGTGATCCCTTTGGGTGGATCGTTCTAGTACAAATAAGAAAGGGATCCCTTTCTGTGGATCTTCCTAGTACAAATAAGAAAGTGATTGCACACATAAAAAAGTTGAATATGTCTCGTACAAATATTCCATGGATGGTGGTGGTCCCTTTCGATGGATCTTCCTAGTACAAATAAGAAAGTGACCCCTTCTGGTGAATCTACTTAATACAAATATTGTGTGGAGTGGACAGTGGTGGTTCTTATATGCCTGGTTCAAATATTCCATGGATTGTGGTGATCACTTTGAGTGGATCTTTGTAGTACAAAGAAGAAAGTTGAATATTTCTGGTACAAATATTGCGTAGAGTGGAAGGTGGTGGTTCTTATATGCCTAATAAAAATATTCGATGGATGGTGGTGATCTCTTTGGGTGGATCTTCCTAGTACAAATAAGAAAATGATTGTACAAATAAGAAAGTGATCCCTTTGGGTGAATCTACCTAGTACAAATATTGTGTGGAGTGGAAGGTGGTGGTTCTTATATGCGTGGTACAAATATTCCATGGATGGTGGTGATCCCTTTCGGTGGATCTTCCTAGTACAAATAAGAAATTGATTGTAAAAATAAGAAA
Organism: Pinus albicaulis; assembly: GCA_034641835.2. Lineage (NCBI taxonomy): Eukaryota > Viridiplantae > Streptophyta > Pinopsida > Pinales > Pinaceae > Pinus > Pinus albicaulis. The sequence continues at coordinate 17,663 of JAXQQM020063691.1, forward strand.
GTGATCCCTTCATATGAATCTACCTGGTACAAATATTACGTGGAGTGGACGGTGGTTGTTCTTATATGCCTGGTAAAAATATTCCATGGATGGTGGTGCTATCTTTGGGTGGACCTTCCTAGTACAAATAAAAAAGTGATTGTACAAATAAGAAGGTGATCCCTTCGAATGAATCTACCTGGTACAAATATTGCGTGGAGTGGACGGTGGTGGTTCTTATATGCCTAGTAAAAATATTACATGGATGGTGGTGATCCCTTTGGGTGGATCTTCCTTGAACAATAAGAAAATGATTGTACAAATAAGAAAGTGATCCCTTCGAGTTAATCTACCTAGTAAAAATATTATATGGAGTGGACGGTGGTGGTGTCCATTTAGGTGGATATACTTGGTACAGATAAGTGATCCCTTCATTGTGTGGAGTGGTGATCAATTCAATATTATGTGGAGTGGATGGTGGTGATCCATTCAATATTGTGTGGAGTGGATGATGGTGGTGATCCATTCAAGTGGATCTACCTGGTACAAATAAGTGATCTCTTCATGGCACAAAGTGGACAATGGTGATCCATTGAGGTGGATCTACTTGGTATAAATAAGTGGTGATCTCTTCATTGCGCGGAGTGGATAGTGGTAATCCATTGAGGTGGATCTACTTGGTATAAATAAGTGATCCCTTCCAGTGAATTTGCCTAGTACAACTATGTACAAAAGTGACCAATATCTCAAGTCCATGAACCACATAAAAAAAAAAAAAACACTATAACGTTAAACCATAAATATTCATATAATTATATGATATATTTTGTCAACAAATAATGATAAGATGCTCACTTAAGACATTTTGTGGTGAAAAGATCAAAAATCTAGTCATGTTAAAAAAATCTCTGGACTTAAATACCCTATGAAAACTTAAATTACCTCATAAACAAAAAAATAATAATAATACATTTAATTAAAAAAAAAACAACGAGGCCTCTAAAAAGGATGCAATCGAATTAGTTATAAGGAAATTATATTAAATTTATTTAAATCAAAAAATTAATTACATTTTATCAATATAATTGTTTGGGGCGAATTTCTTCCATAATGAGTGATGAGTTATGTTTTAAAATTTTCATACAATTTAACTCCAAAATGTTTAACATCAAAATATCCCGGATAGCTTACATAATTCTCATATTAATGTAAAAAGGTTCATGGAGGCTTATTCGTTTAAGTTATATATTTTTATTATAACATATAAATATGAAAATTTAAAAGAGATTAAATTATTAAAATAGATAAAAAAAATATTAGTTGTGTAAAACATACATAAATAAATAAATAAAATAACATTTTTTTTTTTTATTAAAATATTTATATTTATATTTATATTTATATTAATAAGAACCGTTTATAATAAAAATAAAAAAAATTATTTTATAATAAATCTCAAATTGTTTAAATAAAACAAATAAATTATAAAAATTAACATAATTTTATTTAAAATAATAACAAGTATTATTAATGATAAAAAGAATTAATATATAATTAAATGTATATACATTTTAAAATATATATGTAACAAGATGATTTATTATAGAGATTAATGTTATTTTATCATAGAAATTCTTAATCTATAAATAGGCTTTGTTACAATACTATGGGGAAATACTATGGCTTATCAATACCATATGCTCAAGAAACCATAAATCATTTTATATGACACATGTTCAAATGACATATTTTTAATTAATGAGTCTAATTAAAAGGACAAAAAAGGCATAACCCACTACAACAAAACAAGTCATTAGCGCCGCAAATAGCATCAGAATCCAGTGTTTCTGAGCACGCAAATTGGCTTCAAGTGGTGTCGCAAAATCTAGAAAAAATGGCACGTTCACGTGGGAACCTTAATTTGCACCAGGAATAGCGCCTAGAATAGTGTTGGGAATAATGTCATATATTGTTTCTTCCAATCTTGCTTCCAATGTTTCCTCCATTTGTACTTCTAGTTTTTCTCCCAGGTGTGCTTCATGTTTTGCTTCTTATATGACATAAAAAATAACTTCTTTTTTGGCTTCCTAATTAATTCCAAGTTATGCTTCCATCATAACGTCAAGCTTTACTTCCAATATGGTGTCGCTTGTTGCATCTAGCTTTTCTTCCATTAAGGCATCTTCTTTAGCTTCTAATATGACTTCCATTATAGTGTATTTTGTAGCTTCGAATATTGCTTCTTAGTTTGATAACTAAATGGCTTCTTTGTTTGTTTCTTCAAGAATGTCAAGTTTGGCTTCTAATATTGCTTCCATTATTACTTCTTTGTTTGCTACTTGAATTGCTTATGTATATGTTTCTCAGGTAAGGCCAAGTTTTGCTTCCATAATTACTTCATTGTTCACTACCTAAATTGCTTTTGTTTTTGCTTCTCATGTAATTCCAAGTTTCCTTGCTAGTATTTCTTCCGTTATTACTTCTTGGTTTGCTACCTAAATTTCTTCTTTTTTTTCTTCTTAGGTAATTTAAAGTTTTGTTTCTAAGATTGTTTGTGGTGTGCTTCTAGTTTCGCTTCCATTTTTGCTTCATCTTTTTCTTCCATAATTGCTTCCCTGTTACCCTCATTGTTTTCTTCATTTTAGTTGCACGGTTTGATTCATGTTTAGCCCCTAGGTTTGCTTCCTTTTTAGGTATAGGGTTTCATTCCTTTTAGTGTTGGGATTTGCTTCTGAATTAGCATTCAATTTTACTTCCAGTTAAGCAACTAATTTAGCTTCCTATTTAGATCCAATAATAACTCCAAATATGGCTTCCAATTTAATGTCAAATTTTTCTTATGTTTTAGAACCACATTCTGATTCCATTTTAAGCATTAATAAAATTTCCTAAAATTAAATTTATCAAATTTATGATTTAATTATTGCCTAGGAATAAAATTTATTAAAATAAAAATTTGCTAATGAATAATAATTAAATAGATAGTAATTATTCGAATTTTATCATTAATTAGTAAACTGATATTTATTTTAATTATTTTAATCTTAAAAATTAATAATTAATTTTTTAATATTCTAGGATTTCTTACTAAATTATTAGAATATTAAATAAGAACTTATTAATAATAATTAATTAGTATTATTAACTAGAATTTATTAAATCCATTAATTAATTCTAAAAATATTTTTAGGAATATTTAGCTATTAATATTATTAGTCTAATAAATAATATTATTCTAAAAATTACCTAGAATAAAATTTATTAAAAATTAATGATTTAATTATTGCTTAGGAATAAAATCTGTTAAAATAAAATTTATTAAATAAATAAAATATTAATTATTTTGTTCTTGTCGGCTGTTTCTTTCTGTGTCACTATTAATCATTGCTCTTGGTCCTTCTTTCTTCCTTCATTCAACATCTTGTCTTGAAGATGGGTCCCCGTTAAAATTCGAAACGTCGACCAATGTTTTATAACATCGTGGATAATCCAGATATCTCTTCAATAAGAAATAACCATAGGAGCTTGAAAACTCATGATGCTTCCTTAATAACATCAATCTATTATTTTAATATTCTTTTAATTAGATTATTTAAGTATATTATACCACTTAAATAACTTATATGATTAGAGATTAAGTCATATTGCATTTGAAATCTTTAATAGCATACTATTTATAAATATTTTTTTGGGAAATAGACATTCATACAAACTAACAACATTTTTTTAATTATAAATGGTAATTTATATTATTAATAAACAAAATTGTTGGTTGTGACTAGCTACACATAATGCATGTCTATATTCACATCATATATATTTTCATAGCAAATCTATTTCAAGTTTATTATAATTACAAACCACACCACAGCATTGGAATAAAATAACAAGATACTTTTTTTAACTACAACATGTATTTTTAAATTATTAATAAACAAAGTTTTTGGTCCATGACCAGCTACACATAACACGGGACCAGATAATACATCTACAAATGATATAAGTCAAAATGATACATGTTAAAATGATTCAACTTAATATGGTACTATAAGTGAAAATGATCCATGTGATAATAAACATGAAAAGAGGCATCATAATGATTTATCAACAATGATCCATGATGGAGTTTATATGATCAATGTCATTTGCTACTACCAGCAGATTGCTCATCATCATCATCATGTCTATAATCATCATCGTCGTCTGATTCGGTGTCCTCTCCATCTAAAATATCATCATTGTCTCGAATGCTTGAACCAGAGCCAACATAATATGGATTGATTTCAAGATCAATTGGATCTTCTGCAAGACCCATGTTTTGAAAAAAAAACATTCAAAATGAAAAAATATTATTTATTTCATGTAATGTTGAATGTTTATGTTATATTTATAATATTACAACATATGAAACAAAACCATAATCTTATTACACCATATCAAACTGCACATATATACCATAATACAACATCAATTAAGTTACAACTAAGATGTCATCCAATAATGTAAAACATGCAACAATTCTAATAAACATTAGTAAATAGTGGAATGGTGCCATGTCTTTCTGTTGACTAGCTTGTTTCTTGCGTGGTGTACCAACTCCTGCTAGGAAGGAAAGGCCATCCTTCCCACTAGGGATCAAAGGTTAGGAAAGTATTGTAGATTTTTTATTTATTTCATGTAAAGAATAATTCATGTGTGGTTGGTGTTACTATTATTATTAGTATTTTTTATTCTTTAATGGTTGCCTAATCCTAACCTCTACATTATAAAATAGAATAGGTCCTAGACCAGTCCCTTTGTTAATGTGACAGTTATTTAATTCTCTTTATAGTTTGATGGTGTGTTCATTTCATTTGAATGTGCTTTCAATGTTTGTTGAGAGAATGGTTTTCAGGAGTGTTATTATTTTCTGAATAAGAGTGACAGTGGGATTTGATTACGCATTATGTGTTTATTTCTTGAGAGTGTGAACAAGGTTTGAGAGTGTAACAGTGAGAGTGTTGAATTATTGAGAGTGTGATTACAACTATTGTGTTTAATATTCATTAGCACTAGTCATCATTTTCCCCTGCGCATATTTTTTATAATAGCCTTGCAATAACAAAACCTACTTAGTTTTACAATTAATGTGAAGAGTTGGAACTATTTCTCTGAATTAAAAGGAAAAGTGTTTTTCCCAACAACAAGCTAAAGAAAAACCTATGCACAACTTTCACATAATGCAAGTTGAAACAAAACTTGGAATGTTATATGAAATCTAAAACATAATTATATAACGGTCAAAGTAAACATATAATAACTCAAAATTGTGTCAAATAATTAAATAAATAGTCTACAATTTGAATCAATCAAATTAGCCAATAAATGAAGCATGGCTGTGCATTTTAGTGAAGCAAGGCAATTTTGGCTTGTTTCACAAAAATGCAAGTCCAACCTTCATTTCAAGGCCAAATTGAATGACGCAACTTTGAGAGTACTTTTTTACTCATAATTAACATTGAAATTTTTGTTGTGCAAAAATATGCCAAATTGGATCAATTTCATAAGGTTAAAGTCAAGGTTTATGTGCCTCAAATAAAAGCATGCCAGGGCTTGTACTTAATCGATTGTGTGATAATGATCATTCCAACCTAAATATAAAACCATTTTTTGCAACATACCGTAGTTGTTTTCATAAAGAAAATATTATACACTAAATTCCAGGTTTGTCAGAATAGTAATTGATTATATCTTGCAATGATCAAAGTCGAAACAAATATGCACTCCAAGGCCAAATCAATTACACTCTTGGTAATGAAACTTGAAATTGGACATGATTGGACAAAACCTAACCATAGGATATAACCTTGCATCATGTTTGACAAGCATCCTGCATAACTGTGTTTCCCACTTATACACAACTTTAACATAAAGCAAATCAAAGAAATACTTAGAATGTTATATGAAATATGAAGTATAAATATTTAAGTTCCAAGTAAAGATATAAAAATGTAAAAGTGTGTAAAATAATTAAATAAAAAATCTAAAATTTTAGTCAAGCATATTTCCCAATAAATGAATCCTAGGCATGCATTTTAGCGAAGCAAGGCAATTTTGGTGTGCTTCATAGAAAAACACTTCCATGCTTCATTTAAAGGCCAAACTAAATGATTCAACTTGGAGAGCAGTTTTTTACTCATAATTAACATTAATTTGCACATATAAATTTCTATTGTGCAATAATATTCCAAATTGTATCAATTTCAAAGGGTTAAAATCAAGGTTTCTGTGCCTCAATAAATGCACACATGGACCTGTAATTATTGACAGTGTGATAATGATTATTCGAGCCTAAATATCAAACCATTTTATGCAACATATCATAGTCATTTTCATAAATGAAATGTTATACACTAAAATCCAAGTCTGTCGGAATAACAATTAATAATATCTGGCAATGATCACATTTGGAACAAATATGCACTCCTAGGTCAAACCAATTGCACTCTTGGTAATGAAATTTGAAATGGGACATGAATGGAAAATTCTTAACCTTAGGATATAACCTTGCATCATTTTTGACAAATATCCTACATAAATATGTTTCCAACTTATACATAACTATCACATAAGGCAAGTAACTTCAAGAAAAACTTAGAATGTTGTATGAAATCTAAAGTATAAATATTTAAGCTCAAATTAAAAGTATAAAAATGTAAAAGTGTGTAAAATAATTAAATAAACAATCTACAATTTAATCAATCAAATTGGCCAATAAATGAATCCTAGTCGTGCATTTTAGTGAAGTAAGGAAATTTTGGTCAGCTCACAAAAAATTCACGTCCTCGTTGAAAACCGATATATTAATTAAATGAAATGGCTCTCCATGTAAGATACCTGGAGAGTGTAAACACACTCATACAAGCACTTACTATTAAGTCAGATGAGCCTCAATTATATATGCTTTCACACTAACGGGATGGTTTCAACTACTCCCTAGATATTAGGATTTGAGATCTAAGATTAGAATCTCAATCCTATCTTCACCATAACAAAAATCTAATTATAGCTTTCTCCATTATTTCCAACACTCCCCCTTAACGGAGAAAGGGTACTGAACAATAACATACACCTGCTGGTCTAGTCTCAGCTAGGCTTACAATAAAACATGAAAAACTTGGTAACAAAGGTTTTCATTTTGGTCTTTATGCTTATGACTCCATACTTGTTCATTCTGAGGTGAGGTTTCATCTTCACTTTCCTCGCTATGAGGTAGTGATGTATTTGCACCTCATTTCTTCCGCAGTGATGGAAAGCTTGAACGCTTCTCCTCACCCTTCTCAAAGTTATGATAGGTTTAATAGGAGAATGTTTTATCTCACTATTTTTGGTGTCAGGCATGTGAACTTCCACAAATTTTTCTTCAACATTTTGTTCATATTTACATCCTTCCTGAAAATCAACTCGTGACTCTTCAATATCAAAATCTTGCACACCAGATTGTGCCTCTTTTTTGTTGTGGTCATTAACAGAACCACATTGTTTTTCTGAAAAAATGCTACCCATGCTACCCAAACTGACGCCTCCAAATGTCCACATGAGAAAATCATCATCATCATCAAAATCAAACATATCTAAAAATATAGACATGTTGTCAAAAGTCCAGCTTATCTGGTTTTGTCTTGCTTCCAGATTTCGACTTCATTCAGTCCTTTGACGAGCTCCAACAACCCCGTTACCACGAAGGTAGGAAACCTCCCTTTGGTAGCTCTTTAATAGTAGAACCTTGTAGACTGTGGCTTCTATGCCACGCAGGTATTAGTGTCCTCAACTCTTGCAACGAGCAACAAAATACCTCTCAACAAGCTAGAAAATTTATCGATATGCAATTCTGATGCATGTGATTATAAATTTCTAATGACACATATTTCTGAAGAAATGCAGCAAATAAATTAATATTATTTTAAAATAAATACTTTCCACCCAATGGACGAGAGAAATTGAGCCCAACGATTTGTGTTATTGCCGAGACGATATCGCAGTTCAATAGATATCGATTTCTGTGTTTTTTATCACCAATAAATTGAGAAAAATTAATTTTTGGGAATGATATCACAATCAACAACAAACGGCGTTGATGGGCTTAATCCTCTCCCAGGCCCACGCATTTTAGGGAATTCCTTCATCATGGAAGCTACTATCCCTTGATCTCCATTGCTGGAATCTGCTGCTACACCTTGGTAGCCACCCCAAAAAACCTGAGATACGATCGTCTGCGCTACAGCTTCAGCCAATTATGTTCCTCCAAGTGACCGAGGCCGTTATGGAAATTTGTGATCCACAATAGATGCGGGGATCTAGGTAGTGGTGATCATGGAAATGGACATGCCCAATTCAAGCTCTTCATCCATTGTCATGTAGAATCTGGTGGCATGGAATCTAAAAAAATATCATTGTTCCCCTAAGAATCCGTCACCTGGAACTACGCTCCTCCTGCCGCCCATGACTAACTTGAGGCTCAATATTTTATATATCTTTGCTCCTTTTCTGACACCCTTGTTAGCGACGGTGTCCATGGAGCTAAAAATGCCAATTCTTATTAATAGTAATCATGGCTCCCCGAATCCCCCATCCCTTTTGCATACACCTCTTATCGCTCGATCCCAGTGAATTTGTTGAGCATTATGGATGGAGCGATAGGTCTGATGGTCTATTCCATTGCTCTACTCAAATTAGTGGTGTCGACCACCAAATCACTTCTTCGCTTTCGGATCCGCAAGATCACATAATAGTGATATGCCCCCTCAACTACACGTTGTCTCCCAAGTATGATGGGACCACGATACCAGCAATAAGGAGTCCTTCACAACACTCCTCGATCAGCCAGTGCATCAAATACACCCAAATGCAGTTGCTCACCACAAAATTGTTCACTAACAAACATGGCAAACTTCCTGAAGCTGGATACCATTTTCAAACCATTAATCTATTAATTAAATCAAATGGCTCTCCAAGTGAGATACTTGGATAGTGTAAACACACTCATACAAGCACTTACTATTAAGTCAGATGAGCCTCAATTATATATGCTTTCACACTAACGGGATGGTTTCAACCACTCCCTGGATATTACGATTTGAGATTTAAGATTAGAATCTCAATCCTATCTTCACCATAACAACAATCTAATTATAGCTTTCTCCATTATTTCCAACAACTTAAAGTTGAGACATGTTGTATTTCATTAATCAAATCAAGTTACATATATACATGAGGTACAGTCTCAAGATAGAGAAGCTATCTTAGACGCACAATAATTTGGTTGAGAGAATATCTCAACCTCACACCAAACTAGGAACTAACCTATCAAATAGGAACAGACTCTATACATAGAGAGAACCACAACTAAAGACAAGTAGGAATTACATATTCCAACACTCCCCCTTAATGACTACTTGTCTCAATATCTATCTACAAAATCTACAACTGGTCTTGTTTGGTAATTACACTAGTTTTGTTTGGTAATTACACTTTGTATCATGTTCATGCTATTGTTGATGTCCATATAAAGGAACAACCATCTACCGAAATGCATGGGTTCCAACCGCTGCAACCGCCAGTCTACTAGGAAGTCCTTCACATACATGGTTCATCCAACCTCTCGATTAACTCCCCCTTGATATAAAATTTCACCTTATGGAGTCTAAAACCAATATGGCCCACCCAAGTGTATCCATCCCGCATGACACACTCTTCCAGGGTGTTAAAACTCTCTGACAGAGGGAACATATAACAAAGGGGTATGCATGCCTCTCTGGGTCTTACAACACGTACAAACAATAAATGACATGTAGATTTGCTTCTAATTACAAATTGTGACTCATACTCATGGTCATGAGTCTATTCCGAAAAACTCACACAAAACAAACTCTCACAAACTTGATTGTCCATCATCCTTTGCACTCGCCATACCATTCATATGCTAGAGCTTTCTCACTTGAATATTTCTGTCATAGATTTTGTACTTTTGGATATACTGGTCTTGAATCTCCATGCTATACCTGTCATTAGTTAGAGTCGTGAATTCTAACAAAATGACTTCATATTGAGGTCGCGAATCTCAATATGTATACAAACTTTCAAGACATATTCCCTTCAAAACAATATGAAAACATATTCCAAAATCAAAATATTACCGTGATTTTTGTGCATTAAGACAAAAGTACCAACTTAACTGCATGATCCTTCAACCTGAGTCTAAATCTGTGCTCACTAGCACCAGAGAGTAAACACTCCCTTCTTTGAAATAAGTGAGTAATGTGTAACACCTCCTCTTAACCATTGTACAATTTTTTTTTTTTCTTTTGGTATAATACTATATTGTGTTTTTAATTGCCAGCCTCATTTAGATATACCATTGAGTTCCAATAAGTATGAAAGGCTATGGCAGAACTTCCTATTTTTACATGTATATTTTGGATCCTTATTTCGCTTTAATTTATTTATCCCTTAATAGCTATGGTGACTTATGTTGTACCTATACACATATATCCATGTCTCGACTGTATATACCTATGGTGAATATAATGATATGGATTCATAATTAAATTTTACATTCATGCCAATTATCTCCATACCTATTTATAAAGTTCACCACGCATAGAGAGTTTTGGGTTTCATTTATCTATTCCTATGGATGCGTAGTGAATAGGTCACGCAGATCTTGCTAAGTCCTTGTAACGTTTCCATAAGCTGGAAAACATTGACTGGGTATCGAATTTATTAAATATGCTTGATAATTAAATTCGATTTATGCCCTTTCTTAGTGGGCTTAGCTATTCATTCAATTCCGCTTTGCAATCATGGTTTAATGGGATGATGCACTGTACCTTTGGTGCCATAGCGATCTCGTATCTTTGCCATTATGACATAATTTTTATGGGAGTAGACGACATTGAAGTCGTCGTCCTTACTTGTCACATTGGCGATTTGCAATTAGCTTGGTGAGAGTTGGATTGTTCGTTATGTTCTCCACGTCGATTAAGTGTCACGGTCTTCTGAGGATCGAAGGCCTGAGAGGAGATCTCTCATCCCAGTTGGTGCATGTATAGATGCCAGCGTTGCATCATTAAAATTTTATATTTGCAAGGTATATGGGATCATTACTCACGCCTGTCCTGGTATACTATTGTAAGTACAATGAATTCGATTTCAATTGATTTCTCATTTATGGCTTAGACTACTGTGCAAGCGTTCTCGACTTTTCTCATTTCGATCAGTGGCCTTCTATGGATCTCATGACAAGTGGACGATGGAGATGCTGCGTAGTAGATAGGGTTTTGTTCATTGGGTTTAACGAGTTGTATTTACTCTTGAAGTTGCATTTGGACATGTTCTTCGTCTCGTCGTTCCTCTTGATCGACTTATGAGGTTTTCACTCTGCTCAACCTGGGAAGACGCCGCGTTAAGCTTGTTCCAGCTCCTGGGCGTTACCATTATTCGTTTCATCACCATACAGGTATATAAGGTTTGTGTTCTGTTTGTTTTAAAATTCTTATCATTCAAATTTGGAATATATCCGTCTTAACCACCCAAAATTTGATCCTTGGTGGTTTATCGTTCTGCTATTTTGATTTGAGGTTTATTATATAAGTGCTAGTTGGGTTCGGCTCTAATATTAACCTTGGCAGGGGAGGCATTCATGTCGTTCGTGTCTTTCATGGCCGTCGTTGATTAGTTCGCTGAGTTTGTCCTGGCTCACAGTCAGACGTTGCTACGCAAGTAACCCATCGATTTGTAAAAAACACTTCATCATGGGTTTGTTTTTGTTCTGACAAGTGTTTTCACCATACTCTTTTTGCCGCCTTATAGGACGAACTGGTCCGCCGAGCCCTCAACTTTCAGAGGTAAGTCTTCTGTTGTGATGTTTAGTTCATCACATTAAATTATGAATTTGTCCTCAATTTTTCTGTTTATAACGAGCTCTCACGTCGCCCTAAAATTTTATTGCAGGTATATTTAGAATCCCCTCGAGGTTTTTCCGTCATGATAATTGATGGATTTTTCATTTATTCGGCTTGACGTCGTTGAACCTTGGGTTTCAGGTCGGTATCAACGTGACCTCAGTCCAAGCATGGCCTAGCTTGTTCGTGGTTGTTACATGAAGTTTATCTAGACATTTCAAGTTTTATATTGTCCACAAACTTTCTACTGTAATAAGGATGTATGTCCGAATTGGGACTGTGAACAATTTTATGAAATTCCCGCATTTATTTAAATTCTGGAATATTGTCATAAACCCACGAAAATTTTGTGTCACAATGGGTTTCAGCGGTGAATATATATATATATATATATATATATATATATATATATATATATATATATATATATATATCGATGGTCTGTCACTGCGATGAGTGACAGGTCAATAGTATTTTCTGATAGTTCATAGGTTTCTACCTTTGTTTTAATACTTATGGGAATTGGTTTTTTTTTTTCAAAACTTTTTATGCTAAATCAGTCTTAATTTCCTCTTCTGTAATTACTTATGGCTAGTGAATCACTTCAGAATTTCAGAGGTACCATGCTCTATGAGCATGGAATTATTTTGTACTTCTCCTATCCAGTACACAATAAGGACCTCTCATAGGCTAATTTGTCAGTTAGATGGGTCGATGATATCAACTGCCTTATTAAAAATTTACTTCCTGAATCATTCAAGCTTCCCATGGTTTTATAACCCAGTTGACTATTTATTTTTCCAGTAATTATCCCATGCTTGTTAAATATATTCTTACTGGTTTCTTGTCTTCTAATAGTAGTGGAAAGATGCTATCATAGTCCTCTCTTATTTTCCTGTATCTCTTTATTCCATCACTAGTGTAAATCGATATTCCTATTATGCTCATGCTTTAATAACTTCTACCAACTCCTTATATAACTTGAATTAACTGCTAATCAAGTCAGTTGATGTAATAGTCTTTATCACTCAGATTCCTTTCACATATTAGTTTCAACTTCTGGTGAGAGATTTTTTCATTGTATTAAGTATTAATGGGCAACCTCATGCTAATTGTTGTAGGTACTTATATTCTACTATTCTAGCTTCGATTTTATTAACTTCTCCATAAATTTCTATGGTGGTTTATTTCCTGCACTACTTGATCATTGCTTCATTCTGTTATAGAAATAATTTGTTATATGCAGGAATAATTTCTATTGTGCTTCTGGTTATGTATGAATGGTATATTGACTCTAAAAGTCCTTATGTATTCTTTTACCCATTTACTGCACAATTTAGATTACAATTCATCTATTTCTATTTTAAATATTTGTACAGGAACTCTCATACTGCTTTCTCATAAACATACTCAGAAATTCATTCTATTAAATCAGAAGCAGATTAAAGTTAAATTATCTGTGGAGGAATATGTATCCTCAGATTTAAACCAACACTGGTTTAGAGATTCTGCTGGATTCTCTTCTACAGATTTCTTTTCTGCAACTATACAGAATTATAAAGGTGAATTCCTTATAATTAATTCTATTGAATGTAGAACTAACAAGTCTAACATACAAATCAGACAATTATATGTAGCCAATTTATACCACATGAAGTAAAAACATCAGGCAATTTAGAGACATACCACTCTTGCAATTGACTGACCTTCACAAACCGTGCACAAACCACAACTAGATTCTATAGAGTTGAAAGAAAAATATTTGCATGGCATGACAAGGGACATCTACAACAAGAGGAATGGATAGTATGTTTTATTTTAGAAGAGAACAAGATTGTTGGTATAACAAGAACCATCCCTCTAGTTCTCCATGGATTCTCAACATCAATTAATTTTTGTAGCTTCTCCATGGAATATTTGTTATTTGTTGATGGGGTGTCATGAGAACATTTTCAATAAAAAAAAAATTTAAACATGGTTGGGAGAAAACATATAAATTTTTTATCTATATGGAAGTCTACTTTTTCTTGAGAGCTACCATTCTCTCCAAGTATGTTATGGTAAGTATATTTTGTATATAATTTTGTTATTTCAATCAATTTTTATAATAAACATTTGTCGGATTGGGATGACTTCATGACCCAGTCAAGAAAGGAAACTAATCATATTTTGGTTCTCTTAACAAATAGTACGAGGCCATTGTCCGACAATTAGAGCCAAATGTTGATGTGTTTCCATTTCAAGCATCAAATAAAGTGATTCTAGAACAACAAGCTTTTAGTCAAATTTAATATTGCAAAACTTCTTAAAGCAAGGCCAACAAGGATGGTTTTCTATTTTAAAAGGAAAAAAAATATACTATAAACAAATATTTTTTTCATTTTCCTCTTCTCATTAGATAGTCCTATGTCTCCACTTCATCTATCATTTTAAGTAATAAAATATATATCTTATATATCAAAAATATCACTATTTTTCCATACATATCTCCATTACTTCCATTTATCATTAATCTGATTATTCATATCATTTTTCCATTTTTCTAAGTATCAATTATTTCATGTGAAATTATCTTACTTCTTCTATTCCTCTACACACTCATTTCTCAATACATAATCATTATTATAATCATTTATTATATATAATAAAAAATTAATTAAATTAAATTTTTAAATAAAATTGATATTATTTAAATAAAAAAAATGAAAAAGCTGATTAATTTTGATACAAAAATATTTTAATATGGAATTTTCTTCCTTTAATGCAAACATTCATAGTTTTATTGAGTGTTCAATAAAATAATTTCTCCTTTTAGTACCTAGAGTTACCATCTCTTGAGTGTTCATAAAATAAAATTAATTGACAATGATGGTTTTCTTGTTGGAAAACCCAAATGCCTTGGAATTCCAAATGCCTTTCAAATGATATCAAACCAATGAAGCAAACACTTTTCCTACTAGGCCTATTCGAAATGTTTGGTAAAGAAAAAATGCCAAAATACTTTAATATCAGCGAGATTAATTAAAAGGCATGAAAAGCCTTGGGGAATCTAAATGCCTAAACTAGAAAACTCTATTCAAAAATTTTATCGGAAAGGAAAAGAGAATAATAAAATAAAACATAGTTATCTCATTCTTAATTTTATTTGGAAGGAAAAGAGAATAATAAAATAAAACATAGTTATCTAATTCAATCGAATTGACCCAAAAAAAATCAGAAATTCGAGTGTTCAATTTGTTTCAGGCATTAATACGTTACTTTGAAGTTTGGTTTGGACATTCACTGCATGCACCAATATAAGGTGGGTAAGTTAAATTCAATTCATAATTAATTTTTTTGCTAAATTTTCAGGGGACCTGATTATTAGCGAAAGTTCTTTGCTGGTTGGATTTTATTTTAAGGCTTCCAATCAAAAGAGCGTTGGGTTGTTCTTCTATACTTATTCTAGGGCATTTGGTGCCCTGGGAATGAGTATATATTTGATGATACTTCTCCCAATCTTAATTTGACTGCACTCTGTATAGTCGCTCACTTTCAAGGGACTGGCCCTTGGTGTCCCAAAGAATATGCCAAGTCCATGTTCTTGGTGACTTGTCAAATATATTTCCATTTTTTTTATGGAGCTTCTGCAGGTGGGCGATGGGGACGTGGTGTCTCCCTTCACATCAACTCATTTCTATCCTATCAATTCAGGTGGTTTATGGGCATAGGGGACAACAGTAGGTTATAAATTTTGGCCTTATGGGGTGCCTTATAGGTAGCGCTATGGCTCAATATTGATTGCATTCTGGTTGTTGGCAGCTCTATTTCTACTATCATTTGGATTCAGGATGCCTTACATATTCCCTCACTTTTCAACTGAATGCAGAGGATTTCAGGCCTTAAGCCCCTCTTCTCAAAGATCTCCCTTCAACATGTCGTCTAGGAGAAAAATTCAGAAGAAGATTCCCTTTCCAAGCATGATTTGTCCCTACTGCCTGGCCAAATACATCGAACTATGTTATGAGGGGATCTCATCCCACTTTGTCTAGGCTCTTTTGAATTTTTTAATCTCTTCCTACTCTACTTGGTTTAATTTTGGTTCGTTGGTCCCCTATTTCATGTTATGTTTCCATATGTGGCCACAAGGTGGCATTTACAACATTACTATGGCAGATATTTATTTTTCTTTTTAGATATTCACAAACATAAATATTTTCACTATAAATTGAACAAGATCTTCAAGAATATATAGCATTTACCATTAATGAATATGCTACATTTTTTTTCAAAAAAAAAAAAAAAAAACCCAATTCATCTTAGAGAAAAAATTAAATCCAAGTCATCTTTTATTAGCATGTATTTTGTTAATTCTGGTGTATAAAATATTGATAACAGTGTCCCATAATCACCAATAAAAAATGGTAACTAATTGAGAATGATGTACGTTTTCTATTTTCATTTTCAATATTGCCTCCCAGGATTTAGAAAGTTGGGTCAATCGAAGAAGAAATAACTTTATCTTGAACCTATTTAGCACATCCTTTGAGAGCTAAAATGCTTAGCACATCCTTTTAGAGCTACTTCCACAATATTTGAATCATTCACAACCTCCCTACAACTAAAATCTCATCATAATATTATTGGACCCTTGTTAGGTAAGATGATACGGTCTCAGACTTATTCATCCTGATGTTGCTTAATTTTTGTCACAACACCATCTTTCTATTTTCATTTATACTTTGATAAGAACGGTTAGGGCTACCCACATATCATGTTTCATGTCCTTCCCTAATATGTGAAGAATTATGTAATCCCTCAAACCATCCAAAATTATATCCATCACCTTACATCCTTCTGATTATGCTCACCTACTTGGTTTCGATTTGAAGGAACCTAGATATATGTGTTCATAAAAGTTCACAAACCATTAATTCTTAAAAATATGTTGATCCATTACTTCCAAATATTTATGTTAACATTCCCATTCAACTTGTCTCCATATGACAAATGACTCAGTGATGCCATCTCACAAATTGGTCTTGGCCACAAAACCCCAGCTGCAAAATTAAAAATAATTTTGATGTCGTAAAAATAAGAAATTTATTGTTGTAAATCCTAGTGATTTTAAATATATTATTCATATTTTTCTAGAGCTCTGATACCATGTTAAATATCCTAATACCAGCCCAAATTATTTTCACAAAATATTTTTTATTCCCATCAACTTATTTATTTTACCAAATAAATTTTGAATTGTTGAAAATAAAATCAATGGTATTTAACTCTAGAAAATTAAATATGCATATGAAATTAAATAGAAATATCACTCACACATTACAATAGATAGACACTCACAACAATTCTCCTTCATATATTAATCTATAATATCAAGGTTCTGACCCATAGATAATTTACAAAGAAAAATAGTTACTAAAACCTGCAACTCGGCCTCACTAGAATAATTCATCCCAATGAGATTTTTCTAGCTCAAAACTAGCCACTGAAGAAATTTTGGCTCAAGAAAATCATCCCACCTCTCACCAGTAAATCATCCCTTATGTCTTGACCTTGCTCGGTCTTTTTTCACTCACAAATCGGCTTTGGAAAATCAGCCTCCCCAGAAATTGTGCCTCCTTCTTTCTTTGACAAATTGGCCTCTCTCATCTCCAAAAAATCAACCTCCTAGAAATAATTTTGAAGTTATTCCTATATTCCACTTCCATATACTTGGTATAACTAAGCCTCTCACTTGAGATAATTCACTCCTTCCTTCTTGAGAAAATTGCTTTCCCAAAAATGTCATAGTTTCCCCTCTTTTTTTTGTATCTTCACCTCTCTCATAGACTTTCGTTTATAATATTCATTAATACCAAACCCTTGACCCTCATATCCCTTCTAGAAGATATAGTAGATCAATGGTTGATATTATTTCTAGGTCACTTAAATAATTTTAATATTTATTCTTAGAGAATGGATTAATAGTCCACAATAATTAATTTAGTTTAATTATTTCAGTTTTCCTAAGTTAGAGTTAGGAAGGAATACATAAATACCTAAAGAGGAAACAAACCATCTCCTACATTCCAAGACACAAAGCCTATGTATAATACATTTGGAAGATATTACAAATTTCAACATGGAGAGGAAGAGAGATGGAGGGATATAGGGGCAAAGGGAGATAAAGAGAGAAAGAAGGACAGAGACAAATAGAAAGTGGGGGATGGGGAAGAATGAGTTGGTGGGAAATGATTGAGGGGAAATAGAAGAGAGAAATACAAAGAGAGAGAGCATGGGGTGGGGAAGAATTATTTGGTGAGTGAGGGGAGAGAGCGAATGAGATTCAAAATGAAAGGGATATAAGGAAGGAGGAAGGGGAAGAGAGAGGGAGGGAGATATTTTTAATTGACATAGGGAGTAAGAGAGAGAGAATGTTTCAGGGGGATGGTGCGAATGAAATATTAAGAGAATGAGAAGGGGGATAGAGAGAGATTGTGCAAGTGATTGATAGTGGGTGGCAAGAGAAAAAGAGAGAGATATGGAAATAGTGGAAGGGGAAGAGAGAGGAAGAGTGAGAGATAGTGAGATAACATAGTGGGAAGGGAATGAAAGAGGAGGAGGGAGGGGCATAGAGTGAGGGAGGGAGAGATAGATAAGGATAAGGGAGATGGTGATAGAGTTTGAGTGTATATAGAGAGAGATGGGGGTTTGTTATGAAGAACTGGTTGAGTGAGGGAGGGATAGATAGAGTACTAGAGGAGGGTGCAGGGAGGATGAAGAGAGAGAGAGAGAGATATTGGTGGGGAGAGAGAGAGAGAGAGAGAGAGAGAGAGAGAGAGATAGAGAGAGATTGTAGGAGATATAAAAAAAAATTGGAGGGGATGGATGGATAGATAGATAGAGAGAGAGGGACAGTGAGGTGGTGAAACATATTGAAAAGAAGATATGGAGGGAAAGAGATAGATATATAGGGGGCTGGAGAGGGGAAAAAGTGGTGTGATGGGGAAAGTTGGGGGAGAGAGAGGGAATAAGAGAGAGAGACATAGAGAAAGAGAGAAAGAGAGGCAAATATAGAGAGAGTGATGGGGGAGAGATTGAGAGAGAGTGTGAGTGAGTGAGGGGGGGAGAGATATGGAGAGAGGAATGGAGATAGATACAAAGAGGAAAGAAGATATAGAGAGACATCAAAAAATATATAAATGTAAATAGAGAGATTGAGAGTATGCGGAGATAAAGAGAGAGAGGGAAACAAACATGGAGGTTGGAGAGAGGTGGAGTGAGAGTGGAAGAATAGAGATATAGAGATGGAAGAAGAGAGATATATGTGGAGATAAATAGTGGGAGAGAATGATATAGAGAGGGATGGAGAGTGTGGAGGGGGAAGAGACAAAGAAATATAGGGAGATAGGGGAGAGGGAGAGGGGAGACACAGAAGAAGAGAGATATAGGGAAGAAGATTTAGAGAGATAGGTGTGGAGAGAGAGAGAGAGAGAGGGATAAAGAGATAAATTTAGACGGAGAGAGAGGGCGAAAGATAGAGATAGAAATAAGGGGAGAGAGGAAAAGAGAGAGTGTGTGTGGTGAGAGATAAAGGGATAGGGATAGTGAGGGGGTGATGGATAGGGACAAATAAGTAGGAAGATAAAGATATAGAAGGAGGGGGAGAGAGGGGGGGGAAGAAGCATGGGGAAAAATTGTGGGGGAGATAGGTTAGAATAAAAGAAAAATATTATTGTGTGAGAGGCCTTATGGCCTTGATGAAGATGTTGTAGACCACAACTAGATTATGTAGAGCTAAAAGAGAAATATTAGCTTGTGACATGACACGGGACATTTACAACAAGAGGAATGGATAGTATGTTTTATTTTCAAAGAAAACAAGATTGTTGGTACAACAAGAACCGTCCCTCTAGTTCTCCATGGATTCTCAACATCAATTCATTTTTATAGCTTCACCATGGAATATTTGTTATTTGTTGATGGAATGTCAAGAAAATTTTCAATAAAATAAAATTTGCAAACATGGTTTAGAGAAAACATATAAATTTGTTATGTATATGGCTCCATTGGATGTCTACTTCTACTTAAGAGCTAATGTTAGGGTAGGTAGATTTTGTATATTTGTTATTTCAATCAATTTTTGTAATAAGCATTTGTTGGATTGGGATGACTTCAAGGCCTAGTGCAGAAATTCAACTAATCATATTATGGTTCTCTTAAAAACTAGCAGGAGGTCACTGTCCCACAATTGGAGTCAAATGTTGATGTGTTTCCATGTCACTCATCAAATAAAGTGATTCTACAACAACAAGCTTTCAGTCAAATTTGATATTGCAAAACTTCTTAAAAAAGGCCAACAAAGATGGTTTTCTTTTTTAAAAGAAAAAATGAAAAAAAAAGCATACTAGAAACAAATATTTTGTTCATTATCCTCTTCTCATTAGATAGCCCTGTGTCTCAACTTCATCTAGCGTTTTAAGTAATAAAAAATATATTTTCTATATAAAAAATATCACTATTTTTCCTTATATATTTCCACTACTTCCATTTATCATTAATTTTATTATTCATATCATTTTCCATTTTCCTAATTATCAATTATTTTTAAAATAGAATCCATACGAGGTGAAATTACAATGAGAAAGAGGAATAACCTATTTATGAGTTTTTGTTAATAACCCAATGTTTTGGACTTCCCAGGTGAGTCCATCATCAGGGGTGAGCATCCAATGTTCTTTGAAATGTTGAGAGAAAATAGGGTAGAAGAATGGTAGAATAAATAGTAATTTAGGAGGAGTTCTCTAAAGGTCGGTTTGAATGGTGATTTTAGTTTTTAAAAAAAATTATTTTTATTTTTATTTTTATTTTTATTTATTTATTTATTATTATATATATATATATATATAAATTAATTAATAATATAATGTATTTGATTTATGTTTATGTTACAAAATATGTGTACATTAATTAAACTACTAATTATGTTTATAATCCTATAGTTCAAATTATATAAATTAATATATATAATTAAATAATTTATTATTGTAGTTTTTTTTTTAATTTAATTAAATAATTCGTTTATTAATGGATTTTCTTTATGTTAATTAAATCCTATTTCTGACGTATACCTTTGAAATGAGAGAACATTGGTTCTACTAAATAAAAGAAAACATATATATATATATTAATAATTTTCATTTATATTTATTTAATTAAATGATTAATTTATTTATTTATTTATTTATTTTTGATAATTAATTAATCAATTAATTAATTAATTAATTAATTAATTATTTATTTATTTTTTATTTATTTATTTTTAACTTAATGTGGGTGGACCAACTAATTATTATTTTTTTATGTTTTTCAAGAGGTTTTGATGTATCAAGGGTTTCCAAGTGTCGCTAATAATAAGACCATCATCTTGGTTTATGTTGTTTTTTCTTTTTTCAATTTCGATGGCCTCTTTGATTTTCCTCTTTAGGTAATGGCCCTCCTTAGAGACAAGTTTGGCATCCTCCATTCGTATGTAGTGTGAGGATGAGAATGCATGCTACGCGAAGACCATCATCCTGTTTATGTTGTTTTTTCTTTTTTCAATTTCGATGGCCTCTTTGATTTTCCTCTTTAGGTAATGGTCCTCCTTAAGAGACAAGTTTGGCATCTCCATTAGGTATGTAGTGTGAGGATAGAATGCATGCTACGCCAGAATTGGATTTGGCTGTAATTACCTTATTTCTTCTATTCCTCAAAACACTCATTTCTCAAGACAATAAAACTTATATTTCATAATTAACCATTTAAATTTTTAAAAAATTATATATATATATTCTAAATAAAAAACAATATTAAAAAAAAAACTAAATTAAATTTCATGGAGAACCTACAAACCCTAATCAAATCCAGAATGAAGGTACAGCAATCATCATTTTAGAATTATGAATAAGGTATACAGAAGAGCATATGGAGTAGCCATAAGCGGCCAAAAAGTCCCATCTACAACAGCCAACTTGAACTGCAGTTATTTGCAGAATTTAGCCAACTCCAATACCATAGATTCTTCACAAAACGTTATTTCCGCCCACTGAAACGTACTATCGACATTATCTATTTTACTTGAAGCATAACAACATACTGCCTCTCCATTCTCCACATGAGGAAACTCGCGGTCTCCATCATTGGATTTCATTGGTATGAGGTACCATTAACATTATGATATTCATAACGAACTGAAACAACCAGTTTTTCCTTCTCAACGCGGTCAGGCTTTATTCGTTCTTCCATCGACTTCTGAGAAGCAGACTTTCTGTAGATTCGACATAACACCATAGCCACATTCTTCTGCACATACCAATTTAATAATTATTTAGAAATTTTGATGAATTACAGAAGATAAACAACGTTTAATAATTATTGACATAAATAATCTTTATAGTTAAAATATTGACAAAATCTTAATGTAATTAATCTAAAAAAACATACTCTTTAACATTACACTTTTAACATTCTGAATCACAAAAATCTAAAATCATTCCGAAAACTTGGTACCATATTAGATAAAATCTAAAATCAATAAATAACATTTTGTTAAAAAGAAATATTAGATCACCTTGGGCGGGGACGAGCTCAATTCTGGTAGTCTATACTCGTTCATGATCCACTCCGTCCTTTGCCCAAGCGGGGCTCTTCCTTTTTAAAACACCAGAATTTTCTTGACACCGATGCACTGAAGCAGCTCGTTGAGAGCCGCTCTGTCTGAACCCGTGGCTTTCCAGCAACCAGATTTCGTCAATCTGCTTGGCCGAGGGAATTTCTCGGTATCTCTTGGAACGAAGAAGAACCATTGCCTTTCCTGAGCATCACTAGCCAATCCTGCAACATATTTATACATCAATTTTATGGGAAAAAACATTTTCAAATTGAAACTAAGGCAACAAGCAAATATCAAATTCAAATTCAAACCTGGGACTACGCAGAAAGAATTTAAATTTACCTTGTAATTCCCATGGATCATATTGATACAAGTCCAACGTTGGAATGATTAAATCGAAATTCAGTTGGTGACCTCCTTCCACACGTTTCTTCAGATATAAACCCACCAGTTCCTCTTCTGTGGGATAGAATCTGAAGCCTGGAATGACCATCGGCTCCCACTGCATAGCTTCAGCGTTGTAAATTTCTTCCATATGATCTGTACTTTGCAAGAACCGCTTACACAAATTGCCTCCACATGTTCTCCATATATATAGACGCAGAGTTCAGTTATGGAAGTGCCTCCGGTTGTGTCAGGAAAATGCATTAAAGCAGTGACGACGACGTTCAACTGAGATTTCAACAGAAAATGTAACCATTTAACATAAATTTCCACGCGCATACGAAGCGGTGAATGCGATAAATAAATAATTCTTCGTTTTGATAAATAATAAATAATACTTTTACTCGGCGTAGTGCTAGTACTACTCCGTGTAAAGTTATTTAGTCATAAAGTCACGGAAATTTCGATGAAGTTTCATGATTTCCCCATAAATTATGTCATGATAATAGATTGATAATAATAATTTAATATTTATTAAGTTATAATGGATATTATCATTATTAATTTACTGATAAATATAGTATTTAATTAAGACCAGGGTGTTAGTTTTATTTGTTAAGTTTTGGTTGTTCACAAATATTATTTGGACCTTCTCTTTTGGGTGGATCTAAATGGTACAAATATTCTGTGGACATTCTTCCTTTGGGTGGATTTTGTTCTGTAGGTGAGACGGCACGAAGTGAGGATGAATCTAAATGGTACAAATATTTTGTGGACATTCTCTCTTTGGGTGGATCTTCCTAGTACAAATAGGAAAGTGGTCTCCTTTGGGTGGATCTTCCTAGTACAAATAAGAAAGTGAAAGTGAATCTAAATGGTACAAATATTTTGTGGACATTCTCTCTTTGGGTGGATCTTCCTAGTACAAATAGGAAAGTGGTCTCCTTTGGGTGGATCTTCCTAGTACAAATAAGAAAGTGAAAGTGAATCTAAATGGTACAAATATTATGTGGACATTCTCTTTTTGGGTGGATCTTCCTAGTACAAATAAGAAAGTGATCTCCTTTGGGTGGATCTTCTTAGTACAAATAAGAAAGTGATTGTGAAAATAAGAAAGTGATCCCTTCGAGTAAATCTACCTGGTACAATTATTGCATGAAGTGGAACCCTTTGGGTGGATCTTCCTAGTAAAAATAAGAAAGTGATTGTACAAATAAGAAAGTTGAATATATATTCCTAGTACAAATAAGAAAGTGATCCCTTAGAGTGAATCTACTTGGTACAAATATTGTGTGGAGTGGATTGTGGTGGTGATCGATTCAGGTGGATCTATCTGATACAAATAAGTAATCCCTTCATTGCATGAAATAGACGCTGGTGATCCATTTAATATTACGTGGAGTGGATAGTGGTGGTGATCCATTCAACTATATCCACTCAGTATAAATAAGTGATCCATGCATCTATCTAATACAACCATATACAACATTGACCAATATTTCAAGTCCATGAACCAAAAAAAGGAAACTACAACATTAAATTATAAATATTTATATAATTATAAGATATATTTTGTCTACAAAATGTAGAATAAATGATGATCATTTAAGACATTTAATAGTGAAAAGTTCAAAACTCTAGTAATGTTAGAAAATCTCTAAATAATTTTCAAAACTCGACACAAAACTCAAATTACCTCATAAACTAAAAAGAAAATTATAAAAATATATTCATTTTACAAATATATAGAAACATTTAATATTTCAATGATACATTTGATTTATTATCACGGAAATCTATAAAATGATAAGTAAAAATAACAGCGAGCCTTCTAAATAAGATGCAATCGAATTAGTTAGAAAGAAATTATGTTAAACTTATTTAAATAGAAATAATAATTACATTTTATACATATAATTGTTTGGAGTGAATTTCTTCCCTAATGAGTGATGTTATATTAACTCCAAAATGTTTAACATCATAATAATTATCGGTGATAAATTACATAATTCTCATATTGATGTAAAAAGGTTTATGCAGGCTTATTCGTTAAAGTAACATATTTTTATTATAACATAAATTTGTATGAAAAATTAAAAGAGATTAAATTATTAAAGTTTAAAAAATTAGTTGTGTAAAATATAAATAAATAAATAAAATCAAATTTTTATTATTATTAAAATATTTATATTTAAATTAATAAAATCAACTTGTAATAAAATAAAAGCATTTTTTCATAATAAATATTAAATTGTTTAAATAAATTATAAAAATTAGCCATAAATTATAATTTTATTTAAAATAATAACAAGTAGTAACAAGATTATTTATTATAGATATTTATGTCATTTTATCATAGAAATTCTTAATCTTTAAATAGGATTTGTTACAATACTATGGGGCAATATCATAACTATCAATACTATATGTTCTAGAAACCATAAATTATTTTATATGACACATGTTCAAATGAAATTTTTTTAATTAATGAATCTAATTAAAAGGAAAAAAAGGCAGAGCCCACTACAACAAAACAAGCCATTAGCACCACAAATAGCGTCAAAATCCAGTGTTTCAAGCGTGTGAATTGGCTTCAAGTGGCATCACAAAATATAGCGAAAATTGGCATGTTCACATGGGCAGCTTGATTTGCACCAAGAATAGTGCCTAAAATAGTGTTGGGAATAGCATCATAAATTGTTTCTTCCATTCTTGCTTCCACTGTTGCCTCCATATGTACTTCTATTTTTTCTTTGAGTTGTGCTTCATGTTTTGCTTTTGATATGGCATCGAAAATAGCTTTTCTTTTGGCTTCCTAATTAATGTCAAGTTATGCTTACATCATAACGTCAAATTTTTCTTCCAATACAACATTGCTTGCTTCATATAGCTTTGCTTCCATTATGGCATCTTCTTTAGCTTCTAATATGGCTTCCATTATACTGTCTTTTGTTGCTTCTAATGTTGCTTCCATTATTGCTTTTTGGTTTGCTACCTAAATGGCTTCTTTGTTTGCTTCGTCAAGAATGTCAAGTTTGGCTTCTAATATTACTTCCATTATTAATGTCTTTGTTTGCTGCCTAAATTGCTTCTGTATTTGCTTCTTAGGTAACGTCAAGTTTTTCTTCCAAAATTACTTATTTGTTCACTATGTGAATTGCTTTTGTTTTTTCTTTTCAGGTAATGCTAAGTTTTCTTGCTAATATTGCTTCCATTATTAATTCTTGGTTTTCCACCTAAATTTCTTCATTTTTTTTCTTCTTAGGTAATGCCAAGTTTTTCTTCCAAGATTTTTTCTAGTGTGCTTCTAGTTTCGCTTCCATTGTTGCATCCTTTTTTGCTTCCATATTTACTTCCCTGTTCTCCTGCGCTGGTTTGCTTCCTGGGCGTTGGAAGGTTTTCTTGGTCGAGGTTTTCTTCATTTTAGTGTCGAGATTGGCTTCTGAATTAACCTCCAATTTTTCTTCCAGTTAAGCAACCAATTTAGCTTCATATTTAGAGCCAATAATAGCTCCAAGTATGGCTTCCAATTTAATCTCGAATTTTACTTCCATTTTAGAGCCACATTCTGCTTCCATTTTAATAATTCATTATGCTTCCTTTATAACTTCAATTTATTAATTTAATATTTTTTTAATTAGATTATTTAAGTATATCATACCTCTTAAATAACTTATATGATTATAGATTAATTCATATTGCATTTGAAATCTTTTAGAATATAATATTTATAAAGAATTTTTCAGGAGACGGACATTCATACAAACTAACAATACTCGTTTTAACTATAATCGGCAATTCTACATTATTAATAAACAAAATTGTTGGTCATGACTAGATACACATAATGTAGGTCCATATTCACATCATAGATATTTTTAGACTAGAGCTCTTTCAGGTTTCTTATAGTTACAAACCACACCAAATCATTGGAATAAAATAACAAGATAATTTTGTTTAACT
Organism: Pinus albicaulis; assembly: GCA_034641835.2. Classification (NCBI taxonomy): domain Eukaryota; kingdom Viridiplantae; phylum Streptophyta; class Pinopsida; order Pinales; family Pinaceae; genus Pinus; species Pinus albicaulis. The sequence continues at coordinate 44,561 of JAXQQM020063691.1, forward strand.
ATACCATGTATTTTTACATTATTAATAAACAAAGTTGTTGGCCCATGAATATATACCCATATTCTAGGCCCATATAATACATGTCCAAATGATATAAGTCAAAATGGCACATGTTAAAATAATACAACTTAGTATGAAACCGTATGTGAAAATGTTACATATGATAATAAACATGAAAAGAGGCATCATAACAATTTATCAAAAATGATCCATGATCAAGTTTATATTATCAATGTCATTCGATACTAACAGAGGATTTCTCATCATCATGATCATGTCTATCATGATAATCAACATCATGATCATCACAATTGTCATCATCATCGTCCTCTGACTCAGTGTCCTCTCCATCTACCATATCATCATTGTCTCGAATGCTTGAACCAAACCCAATATAATCTGGATCAATTTCAGGATCAATTGGATCTTATGCAAGACCCATGTTTTGAAAAAAAAAACATTCAAATAAAATTTTATTATTTATTTCATGCAATATTTAATGTGTATGTTATATTTCTATTATTACAAAATATGAAACAGAACCATCATCCATTTACATCATATCAAAGTGTAGATATATACCACAATACAACATCAATTAAGTTACAACTAAGATGTCAGTCCAATAATTTAAAACATGCAACAATTCTAATAAACGTTAGTAAATAGTGAAATTATGCCATGACTTTCTGTTGACTAACTTGTGTGTTGTGTAGTATACCAAAACCTGCTATGTAGGAAATGCCCTCCTTCTTAGTAGGGATCAAAGGTTAGGAAAGTATTGTAGTTGTTTGATTTATTTTGTCTCAATTATAATTCATGTGTGATTGTTGTTACTATTATTATTAGTCTTGTTGATGCTTTAATGATTGCATAATCCTAACCTCTACATTATATAATACCATAGGTCCACAACAGTCCCTTTTCTAGTGTGGAAGTTATTTAATTATCGTTATAGTTTGATGGTGTGTTAATTTCATTTGAATGTGACTTTAGTATTTGTTGGGAGAATGGTTTTCAGGAGTGTTGTTATTTTCTGAATAAGAGTGACATTGTGATAGAGTGGTTTTATTATGCATTATGTGTTTATTTATTGAGAGTGTGAAGAAGGTTTGAGAGTGTAAAAATATAAAGCCATTGTTGAATTGTTGAGAGTGTGATGACAACTGTTTTTTTTTTAAGATTCATTAGCACTAGTCATCATTTTCCCTTGCATGTATTTTGTGTAATAGTCTTGCAATAACAAAAACTAATTGGATTGACAATTAATGTGAAGAGTTGTAACAATTACTCTGAATTAAAAGGACAATTGTTCTGCCCAATAGCAAGATGAAGAAAAACCTATGCATAACTTTCAGATAATGCAAGTTGAAACAAAACTTGGAATTTTGTATGAAATTTGAAATGAGATTATTTAACGGTCAAAGTAAACATATAATAATTCAAAAGTGTGTAAAATAATTAAAAAAACAATCTACAATTTGAATCAATCAAATTAGCCAATAAATGAAGCATGGGAGTGCATTTATTGAAGAAAGGAAATTTTGGCATGTTTCACAAAAATGCAGGCCCAACCTTCATTTCAAGGCCAAATTGAATGATTCAACTTTGAGAGTACTTTTTTACTCACAATTAAAACCTTAGTTTTTCACTTTGAATTTTTTTTTTTGCAAGAATATGCAGAATTGGATCAATTTCATAGGGTTAAATGTCGTTCAAGTAAAGGTTTGTATGCCTCAAATAAATGCACACCATGACTTGTACTTAATCAACTGTGTGATCATTATCATTCCAACCTGAATATAAGACCATTTTTTGCAACATATCATAATCGTTTTCATAAAGGAAATGTTATACACTAAAACCCAGGTTTTTCAGAAGAGTAATTAATCATATCTGGCAATGATCACAGTCGAAACATATACACACTCTCGGGCCAAACCAATTACACTGTTGGTAATGAAATTTTAAATTGGACATGATTGGACAAATCCTAACTATAGGATATAACCTTGCATAATGTTTGAAAAACATACTACATAGTTGTGTTTCTCACTTATGCACATATTTCATATCAGGAAAGTCGAAGCAAAACTTAGAATGTTATATGGAATCTGAAGTATAAATATTTAAGTTGAAAGTAAAGATATAAAAATCAGAAAGTGTGTAAAATCATTAAATAAAAACTAGATTGGCCAATAAATGAAGCTTGGGCATGCATTTTAGTGAAGCAAGGAAATTTTGGCTTGCTTCACAAAAAATCACGTCCAACCTTCATTTCAAGGCCAAATTGAATGATTCAACTTGGAGGGTAATTTTTTACTGATAATTAACGTCAATTTTGTGCATAAATTTCTGTTGTGCAAGAATATTCCAAATTGTATCGATTTCACAGGGTTAAAATCAAGGTTTGTGTGCCTCAAATATATGCACACCAAAACTTATAATTATTGATAGTGTGATAATGATTGTTCCAAACTAGATATAAAAACCATTTTATGCAACATACCATAGTCATTTTCATAAAGGAAATTTTATACGCTAAAATCCAAGTCTATCAAAATAGCAAGTAATAATATCTAGCAATGATCATAGCCAGAAAAAATATGCACTCCTAGGTTAAACCAATTACACTCTTGCTAATGAAATTTGAAATGGGAAATGAATTGTCAACTCATAACCTTAGGATATAACCTTTCATCATGTCTTACACATATCCTACATAAGTGTGTTTCCCACTTATACATAACTTTCACATAAGACAACTTCAAGCAAACTTAGAATGTTGTATTAAAATTTAAGTCTAAATATTTAAGCTCAAAATAAAGTTATAGAAATGTAAAAGTGTGTAAAATCATTAAATAAAAAATCTAAAATTTAATCAATTGGATTGGCCAATAAATGAAGCCTAGGCGTGCATTTTATTAAAGTAAGGCAAATTTGGATTGCTTCACAAAAATGCATGACCAACCTTCATTTCAAGGCAAAATTGAATGATTCAACTTGGGTATTACTTTTCTACTCACAAATAACATTAATTTTTTACATATAAATTTATGTTGTGCAAGAATATTCCAAATTGAATTGAGTTCGTAGGGTTAAAGTCATGGTTTGTGTGCACAAAAAAATTCACACCAATACATGTACTTAATTGATTGTGCAATAATGGTAATTCCAACCTAAATACAAAAAAAAATATGCAACATACCATAGTCATTTTCATAAAGGAGATGTTATACACTGAAATCCAAGTCTGCTGGAATAGAAATTGATCATATCTTCCAATGATCACAGTCGAGAAAAATATGCACTCCTAAGCCAAACTAGTTACACCCTTGGTAATGAAATTTTAAATGGGACGTGATTGGAAAATTCCTAACCTTAGGATATAACCTTGCGTCATGTCTAAAAAATATCCTACATAACTATGTTTCCCAGTTATACACAACTTTCATATAATGAAAGTCAAAGCAAAACTTATAACATTGTATGAAATTTGAAATATAAATATTTAAGCTCAAATTAAATATATAAAAAAGAAAAATTTATATGTGCTAGGGATTGACCATGTGCACAGTCTGTGGTGATTTGAAATTCTTGTTGCATGCATGCCCCAAGGGCCTACGCCCCTCTGCTTATTCCTCTATTGGTCGATTGGTGTGGCTTCCTTCTACCCTCATGGAACCACCAGATCCTCCTCGGGATAGGGATCCTCTGCTTGACAATTCTATCCTTGCTAATGATAAAAACACAGACACTTTTTCCTCCCTGATTTTCTCCATTGGTCCCCCAAGAACCAAACCCTCTATATCAAAATTTGTGAAGAAATTAGATGAAATTACATAGATCATTCTCCCTCCTTCGCTCCCTCACAGAGCTACACTCTCCCTTTCTAAACGTGCCTTGTTTGGCCAATTCAGTGGCCTCTAGCCATCTCCTCGTTCGGTCCAAAAGTGGGTTGAAAGGAACTGGTCCTCTTCAAAAACTGGGAAAATCTCTATCATATTATGTGGAAGAGGTTATTATACCTTCCAGTTTGAAACAAAGGAAGACAGAGACCTAATATTTAAAAATGGCCCATATTTCATGGACATGTGAGGCTTTTATCGTAATAGATGGATGTCAGAATTTGACCCTGAACTGGAAATTCGAAGCACAGTCCCTATTTGGGTCCGACCTCCTCACCTCCCTCTCCATTTTTTCAGTGATGAATCAGTCAAGGCAATAGGGAACATTGTGGGAAAGTATATTGACATATGCGAGCCAAAGGATAACATGCACGCATGTGCGAGGATATGTGTAGAATTTGTCCTAAGGAAAGGCTTACCAGAGGCAATGAATATCAAAGTAGGAAAATGGAGACACATACAATAGCTAGAATACAAACATATACCATTTAAATGCAAGGTATGCAACGAATATTTTCATTTTGCAAATAGGTTCCCTAAAATAAAATAAAATGAAGAAGTAGAAGCACGGGTGACTAAATGGGAACAAGTAAAAATTTAAAAAAGCATCAAACAAACAGCCCCCCCCTTCCACTAATAAACCTCTGTCTCCCTCTCAATCTGGCCCCTCTTCCTCCTCACCTCCTCCTCTTAAATCTCCTCTTACTACTTCCACCCTCGCTAATACCAACCCTTTTGGTCCTCTTGAAGACCCTCCCATCCTAACCTCTTCCCCTGCCCCCTTCCCCCACCACTCTCTCCTTCCTCTCCTCACCCCATCTTTTCCATCTATCCCTCTCAGCTCACCTCCCGCCTCTGTCAATTGAATATTGAAAAGGAACCAATCAAAATATTATCTACTCTCCCTTGAACATAAAAAAAATCCAAGATGGACGTCAAACAAAGAGTTGAGAGATGAAGCGATAGCAAAAGATATGGCTATGGGCACCCAGCAGCTCAGGGATTCCTTCCTTGGAAAAATCTCAGGAAGCATGGAGAAAAGCCATCATCACCAAAGAGGGAAAGATCCCTCTAGCTCCAATTAGAATAAACAATGATTGTGGTCTCCTGTAATTGTCGAGGTATGGGGACAACAATGAAAATTGATGCAACTAAAGATATACTAGCAATGGAAAGCCTAGACATTCTAATGCTATATGATACCAAAACAAGTGCTCAAGAATATGAGAATATGATAAAAAAATTTAAAAATTATGAACGGATAGCTCAACAATCAATAGGGGCCTCAGGTGGTATTTGCACTCTATCCAGAAAAGGAAAATGGGAGCTACTTCAACAAAAAAAAACAACACTGGATTAGAAAAAATTAAAAGATATATCCACCAATGAGAAATACTGGATGATTAACATATACGCTCCAACTCATTATAGGGAGAAAGAACTATGTTGGAACACTTTTAAAGGGATTATAAATAATTCCCAAAACATAAATGTAATATTGGGAGGTGACCTCAATATAGTTTTAAATTTGGATGATATTTTTGGTGGATTTTACCTTGCAGATCCATCAAGGGATTCCATAGAAAATATAATGGAAATGTACAGGATTCTTGAAATTCCTCCCCAAAACAGAAATTACACATGGAGCAACAAGAGAATTGGATCTAACAACATAAAAGAAAGACTAGATCGCATTCTAGTTCAGGACATTTTTTTATCCAATTACAGCTCAGCAGTGTTAAGGATTATTCATACAATAGCATTTGATCACAAGTCGGTGGTTATCTCTCTTGGGACTATGGGAAATCAAGGCGCCATCCCTTTTAGGTACTGCCCAACATGGAACAAAAATGTGGATCTGAAAAGAAAAAAAAATGTAGAAGTATGGTCTCAAAAAACTATATGGTTCTCTTTACTTTGTGTGGGAGACAAAATTAAAACTTTGAGAAAGGAAATGAAAATATGGGCCAAAGAGAATAATAATAATAAAAAAAATGGAAGGTTGATTTAATCAAAAAAATGGAAACACTTCAAGAGACAAAGGAAACCAAAGAAGAAACAAAAGAAATCGAACTCCAGGAAAAGGCACTTTATTGGGAAATTTATAGAGAACATAGAGCAGAAGAAGAGGTGTGGAGATTAAAATCACGTAGCATATGGTTAAAATTAGGAGACAAGAATAGTTCATTTTTTCACAACTCAATGAAAATTCAAAACACTAGAAACCATATGGAAAGTATTCAGATTGAAGAAAGGGAGATAAGAGGTCCAACTGATTTAAAACAAGAAGCATATATAAATTTTAAAAGCCTCCTAACAGCAAGTGGAGAAAATGAATATTATGATACTCTTTTATAGCATGTCCCCAACAAGATAAGCACAGATCAAAATATGAAGCTCATGAAAGAAGTTGAACAAGAATAAATCAAAAAGGTCATTTGGGAACTTCACCCAAACAAGGCTCCAGGACTTGATGGTTTTTCAATCGCCTTCTACAGGAAAAATTGGCATACTATCAAGAAGGATGTCACAATAATGATAACCAAGGTATTTAAGAAAAAAAAAATCTGGGTGGTTTCACTAATTCATCATACCTAGATTTAATTCTGAAAGATGCAAGGCCCCCCACCTTCAGTTGATTTCGGCCAATAAATTATGCAACTCCTCCTATAAAATAATCACAAAGGGCATAGCCAATCGAATAAAGAATCTCCTTCCTGATATCATATCAGAAAACCAAGGTGGTTTTGTGCCAAATAGACTGATCCTTGATAATGTGTTGATTGTCCAAAAATATTTTCACTCAAGTATGCTAAAGAAAGAGCAAGGAATCATCATAAAACTAGACATGGCGAATGGATTTGATGAAGTAAGTATAACACTCCTAAAAATTGTACTCAAGAAATTTGGTTTCTCAAATGAGATCATTAAAGTCATCAGAGCATGCATTGTGGGACCATGGATTACCCCATTGATAAATGGAAGGCCAAGTGACTTTTTTCAGAGTTCTCGAGGTTTGAGGCAAGGGTGTGTTTTTCTTCATTTATCACACCTCCCAAAGCCTCTAGAAATAGATTCATGATTCTATTGAATTAATTTTCCCCTTTGATGTTTTCCTTTAGTGAAATTAGGTTACTATCAATAGATTGATGGTGGGAGGTTCATGGTATAGTTGAAGTTTATTTCAGACCTTTGATTTCCCTTTCTCCATCGTTGCATTTATGAACCTTCCAAGCCCCTCAACCATGATGATGAAGAGGTAGGGTGACATACAGGTTTTTTGTCTAATTTCTCAAGTTGTGGATAAGAATGTGATACTACACATCCCTTTATCCATTTAGTCGCAGGTTCACCAAACCCAATCACTTAACACTTGCTTGAGAAATTCCCAATTCACTCTGTTTTAGGCCTTCAACATGTCACACTTAATAATAATTCCACTCCTTCTTATGAAGGGACTAGATGATCCCTTGTAGCCTATGATTATGCCATCCAAAATTTGTTAGCTAGCCACAAGTCCTCCCGACTTCTTTGAAATGAGCTTCTCCAATATATTTTTCATCTTGTTGCTTATCACTTTTGCAGTAATATTATATATTTTGTTGTATAATGTAGACCTAAACTTGTTAGTTGAGGTAGTTACAAGGGGGGTTTATAACTACCATTAAAAGATACTATAAATGGGGTTCTAAATCCCCCTCACAATTTTCTACGAGGGGGGCTCCTAACACCCCTAAAATCAATTACGAGGGGGGCTACTAATGCCCCAAAGTTTTTTATAAGGGGGGCTCTTAACACCCCCAAAAGATGGTACAAGGGGGGCTCTTAATGCGCCCAAATTTTGGTATGACGGGGGTTCTAAAGACCCCTTGTAATATTCTATGAGGGGAGCTCCTAATGAACCCAAACATTGCTACAAGGGGGTTCTAAACCACTTTCATAAGTTGCTACAAAATGGGCTCCTAATGCCTTTAAAAGCTACTATGAGGGGGCACCTAATGCCCCCAAAAGTTCCTAGGTTGGGCTTGTAACCACTATTGCAGGTTGCTATGAGGGGGGTTGTGAGCCACCCTTGTAGGTTGCTTGTATTTTTCTACAAGAGGTATTGTAAGCCTCCATTGTATGCAGCTACAAGGGGGGTTTTAAACTGCTCCAATAGGTCATTTTTGGAGGGGGTTTCAAATTTCCCCCAAAAGTGACTTTTTGGGGGTGGTTTACAACCAAATTTGAAAGGTGAATTTTTAGGATCATTTAAATCACCCTTAAAAGTCACTTTTGGGGATAGTACATATCTCTTCAAAAAAAAAAATTCTTCCTTGGCAACACCACTATGCTGCCCTCATCTATTGGCCCTCATAGATGGCCAGTATAGGGACAATGATTTGGTAGTGATGAAGAGGTATGGTGACATCGAGGTCTCTTGTCTAATTTCTCAAGTTGGGAATAAGTCACATTCCTTTATCCATTTAGTCGTAGGTTCACCAAACCCAATCACTAAACACTTGCTTGAGAAATTCCCAAATCACTCTATTTTAGGCCTTCAACATGTCACACTTAATAAGCATTCCATACCTTCTTAATAAGGGATTGGATGATCTCCTGTAGCATAGGATTATGCCATCCAAAATTTTTTATCTAGCCACAAAGCCTCCCCACTCCTTTGAAATGAGTTTCTCCATTATACTTTTCATCTTGTTGGTTATCACTTTTGTAGTAATCTTATATATTGTGTTTTACAATGTAGACCTAAAATTTTTAGTTGAGGAAGTTACAAGGGAGGTTTGTAACTACCATTAAAAGATACTATAAAGGGAATTCTAAAGTCCCCTCATAATTTGCTACAAGAGGAGCTCCTAACACCCCTAAAATAAATTACGAGGGAGCCTACTAATGCCCTCAAATTTTTTTGCAAGGGGGGCTCTTAGTGCCCCTAAAATATAGTATGAGGTGGGCTCCTAATGCCCCCAAATGTTGGTACGAGGGAGGTTCTAAAGCCCTTTTGTAAGTTTCTATTAGGGGATCTCCTAATAAACCCAAAAATTGCTACAAAGGGTTTCTAAACCACCTTCATAAGTTGCTACAAAAGGGGCTCCTAATGCCCCTAAAACCGACTATGAGGGGGCTCTTTGCCCCAAAGTTTCTCATTTAGGGTTGTAGTTGCCCTTGTAGGTTGCTATGAAGGGGGTTGTGAGCCACCCTTGTAGGTTGCTTGTATGTTTCGATGAGGGATGTTGTAATCCACCCTTGTAGGTTTCTACGAGGGGGGTTTCAAACCGCTCCCATAGGTCATTTTTGGAGGGGGTTTCAAATTAACCCCAAAAGTGACTTTTTGGGGGTGATTTACAGCCAACCCTGAAAGGTGAAATTTTAGGGTCTTTTAAATCACCCCTAAAAGTCACTTTTGGGGGTAGTACATATCTCTTCAAAAACATTTTTTTTATTCCTTGGAAACACACCTATGTTGCCCCCACATATTAGCCCTCATAGATGGTCAACAGAGGGCCAATGATTTGGTAGGAGGGACTTCAACCAGCTGGTCTACCCATCATATCTCTCTCTTCAAAAAGGCTTGACTTTCAAATTTTATTCTTTTGAGAGGAGGGGGTGGGTTAAAAAACTACTAGCCCCAGTGGCTTTTTGAGGGAAATTTTCAATGCCTAGAAAGGATGACTTTTGTAGTAGTTGTAGTTATTTTTTTTGTCTCGACTAGTAATTTTTTAATGATTAACTATGATTTACTTCTTTCTAGGATTTCGTTTCTATGAAGGCACATGTTTCGACCAAATCTCAAATTCATTATCCAAATTATTTCTATGGCTATTTTTTAGATTTTTTCTTCTCTAATCTTCCATAAGAAAATCTATTTCATTTTATACAAGCTAAGTGATTCCTTGAGTTAGAGGAAAGGAATATCCTTCCCTCACTAGTAAAGAGATATCCATGCAGAAAAGGAAAATGATTTCCTTTCTTGAGAGAGATACAAGAAAGGGACAACCTTTCATTCTTTTTGTTTGATGGATGGAGCTAGTACTTTTCAATATGCTTGAAGAATAAATGGATTCTATTCTATCACAAGGTTGTAATAGAGATTCTAAATCATTCGAGAGATTTAATTGGCCATACCCTGGTTGGAATTTTGAAAGAAACCATTATATTATTGCCATGATTAGTGTGTGTGTATATCATGTATTCTTCTAATACATCAATGGTTTTCTTATGTATTGTGCAATGTTATTGTTATAGCATCATTTCTCACCTTCATATGATTCATGATTTCTTTGATGGTTTTGGGCACCCATTCCTACAGACTTGGACAAATTCACTTAAAAATAGTGTAAAAATCCCCATACGCGACTATGCCCGTACTTTTCCGCGTGTATACGCGAGTCCAGCTGCACTTTTCCGCGTATGCCATTAAAATTATGAAAAAATATATAAAAATTCCCTATTTTCGGGCTGGGTTGATGGTTACTCGGGTAGTTCAACCACCCCAGCACGTGGCCAACTGTTTCCAACTGTTGAAACTACTTGGAGGGAGTATAAAAACCCCTCATGTGTATGGCCTAAGGGAGAGAGAATTTATTGATATTATACTCTGTTGGTATTCCCTATCCAAGTCTGATTCCCCGTGCCTCCTGCACTTTCCCAGTTCATTACAGGAAACCCTTGTTTCCTTGAGATGTTCATCTCCCTATATGTCATCTCGTATGCACCAGTTTGGAAGGAATCTTAGCGAGGCAAGGGCGAGACGGATCCGAACGACGGTATGCTCGAAGATCATGGAAGGATTCAGGTGATCTCTCCACTCGTTATTTTGTACATGCTATTTATAATACAGAAGTACCATCTTGTTCCCGAAATATACGTGTTAGTGTATGCTTACATATATGAGAAAATTGTTATTTAAGCATTCATTATGGTTTATTTAATGTTTTATATGGATTTCACTAACATTTAGAGTAGATATATGTTGTACAACCAGTTCTTCGTGCTTGTTTCTTCTTGTCTTTCAGGTTAAGAAGGAAGGACGGTTGCTGGGGGTTTGGACCCCGCGGGATCTGCTTCAATCGTAGGACCTACGGGTAACTTCCTCGATCTACTCTATTTAGTTTTTCCTGAACATGCATGGTTGTGTGAGTCCTTCTTAAGTAGCATGCCCCTGCTCTGTGGAGGTTGTAACCCAATGAACCTCTAGGGTGATTTTCCCCGAAACAGAACTGGCGACTCCGCTGGGGATCACATTCTTGTGACTCCCCTGTTGGGTGGTTTCAGCTGTTTGATAGGTTGCCGACAGTTTTAACTTTCATTTG
>JAXQQM020080986.1:0-179887 GCA_034641835.2 Pinus albicaulis
CTGAGTGCCCTCCTAAGGGAGAGGTGTGCAATTCCAAAAGAATATTTTGTTTGAGTTGGGAATTATTACAAAGATATAAGCGATCTTTGTACCATTGTTGTGGAGGTAAATCCCCTCTGCGGATAGAGGCGATCCCTACTAGCCCAGACCGGGTCTAGCAACAATCGTTCATGCTATAGTGTAGGTTCCTAATTGCAGATAAACCGACTAGCGATGAAGGCTTACCTGGAATCCAATGTTGTCGCTTGTAGAGAAAGTAGCGCTCCTGTTCCTTAGCTCTAGCAGATCACGATCCCCATGATCTCCGTGATGGACACCTGCACATGCAAGAAACAAAAAAAATGCAAGCGTAAAATCCAATAGATGCAACTATATGTCAGTCATAAATGACATAACTCATCATTATAAACAACAACAAGAGTGGAACCATAACCAATAGTCGTTCATTAATAATCAATCAAAGGAAAATTATAACCAAGTTCTGACGTTGAATTCTCCTTCGGAGGGTCGCCAGCAGAACACGTCTCGAAAATCCTGTCAAGGATGGGACAAACCTCTCTCTTCATCTCTTGAAAATAGTCTCCTTCCTTGAATTTGGCCTTAAGGGAATTATGGAGGCTCTTGCAGCATAAGGCTCTTGGGAATTTGGGAACTTGAAGACTAGCTTGCAATGGAGATGGGCAAGCTTTTATAGATGGAGGAAGGGGAGTTAGGATCCCTATAATCATGGGATTGGCCCTATCATCAAGGAAGCTTCCATGAGAGGTGGCAAACCACTTCCTCTCAATGGAAATCCGTAGCCAAAGCTCCCAACTCAAGATAGATATCAGTTCCTGGATCAGTTAGGACGAAACTTCCGCCATTTATTTTTTAAAAACACTCCTTAAATTGGCTGGCGCGAGTGCGACTCTGGGACAGAGCGCCAATTGGCGCGACCTCTTTGAAGGATTTTCCCCATTGGAGCGGGTACTAAACTAGTTGCCCACGCCAATGCAAAAAGGGCCACTTTTAGGGTTTTCCATAAGGAGGTGTCTTCAGGGCAATGAAAGCTCTTGTTCAGAGGGATGTCATGAAAATGGTTTCAACCCATGTCACTGCTCACAGGTCACAAAATGAGCCCTCCAATGTGCGGGACGGGGATTGCAGGGATGGTGACAAATTACCATGTAACAGATGCCCCCTAAAGCATGAGGCCTGAGAGAGAGAGAGGGGTGAAATGCTTTACGAGAACGTGTCCAACTGAAAACTATGCCATCGTAAAACCTGCGTGGAGAAATACAACTGATATCTCAGATACATGATATATATGCGGTATGGGCGCAACCATCTATAACAGAGTATGCAATAATCCAGATCTAAGGCATGGACGCAGCCATCCAGTGAGGATCGAAAAATAGACTCAGGTATGGTCGCAGCCATCCAGTAAGTGAGTCATGTAAATAATCATAATAATCCACAAAACCGCAACCTGGATTATAACAGACAGGATCCAGGGTCTTGTGCTCCATCTCGACCCGAACAAAGTACAAGTTCAAGCATGCGAATATGTGAGCTGAAGTCGAACATGCAAGAACACCGTCTGATTACCAGCCAATGATGGAAGCTGTTAACAGACGCGAGAGGAACCACCAATAATGATGATGGCCCTCAAGGTACTACAGGTACAATCTACGGCATGTGAATCAATGAGCTGGCGTCGAACACCCATAGAATCACTCGATCAGAGGTCAATGATGAAAACCTCACGTCGAATGCGAAGAACCTGCCACTGAGGCATGTAGGCTCCAAGACACCAGGAGGGAGTCTCTAGATCAGCTTCCTGGATAATGAGTTGAAGTCGACAGGAAGTGACCTTGACGCGAGACATCATAGTGTTTCCCACATCATCGACGCGAGACAGAGGAACAAAATGTCTTTGTGAATCACGATCAGATGAGAATTAGAGGAAGGTTGGTATTCGCAGAGGTCATCTTCTCTTGAACATATGGCGGCACGACAGTGAGTTTGGCAGTATTTGACATCAATAGTTCAAAGGTCATGGCGACGAGGCAAAGATCAGATGAGAGGTCAAAAGGGATTACCCAAACCCACGGAGGCAAGTGAAAAACGAGATGAGATGTCCCCAACTTGACACGAATGCAGACAAGTGCCATGTTCAAGAGCGACATACTACCGACACGACAATGATGTTGGTTCCATTATTTCCCCACCATTTCTGGCGAGTACCCAAATTGTTTTTGATAACAAGCTTGAAGGGGATAGCATATGCTTGTAATATAAATCCGTCCTTCGGACGAATCCATCCTAGTACATTTAACGAGCCCTAGGAAGGAGCGCCTCAAGTAGCATCATTACGACTGAATCCGATGTCATCAAGGTTTAACAAGTCTGACAAAGGAAGAACTCGACGCCTTTTCATGTTTAGAGAGTTTGAAAATACAGCTAAAAAGTAAACTCCAAAGATCCCTTTTCATAAATATTTCCTCAGACCCGAAAAGGTAGAAAACAATATCTGAGAAAACCTCCTAGTCGCGATAGGCTAGGGTATTCCTTTTTCGTAAATAATCTATTCCAGCCCAAAAAAGGGGTAAACGTATACTGGGTAGATGTCGTTTCGTGTCCACTTTAACGAGATCGAAACAACAAGGGCCTCAGCAATATTTTCATGTTTAGAGAGTCAGAAAAGAGCTAAAAGATGACTCCAAAGTGACTTTTCGTGTTTTTACCGAGTCCGAAAAAGTATAAAATACAACTCGTTTCACCGTTTAAGTCGCATAAAAAACCTGTTGCTGCACACAAAGGCAAGTGTAAAATCCATTTTCGACAAAATACATTAAAATATTAATAAAAAATGACTTTTAAAACCTAATGAGATTTCAAAAAGTTATAAATAAGTCTCAAATGGTAAAAATAAAATTACTTTTATTATTTACCTCATTGGAGAGCAACAATGGTCTGTTTGTGTGCGAATTTCTGACGACGATTGCGACTGATCCGGGCTACCATTCAGATTCCCGTTCGTTCCAGGTAAGAGGCGCTTCCCTGTACTCCATTTTAATCCATTTTTTATAGTTTTCCATTGCTCATTAGATTTATGTAAAAGATTTTTGTAATTTTAGGGCACGGACCCGCGCCAATGGTCTTTTGTATACAAAGGCCCCGTGCCAATGGCGCAACGTGGTTTTCCATTTCAAATTTCCAAATAGCTAGAGATTTATATGAAATTTCAAGCATACAAAGATCTAATCAAGGGTTTATGATCATGTTGATGCAGGCAACCGAGCAAAATGGTTATCGAATGGAAAGAGAGGGAGCATGGGGAAGAGGATGAAATAGCCATGGAGAATGAAACTTGTATGAATGCCCTCAAGAACTGTGGGCTTAAAAATTTCTTCTTGACACCTTGCTTATGAGCTCAACCTGAGCTTCTACAATACCTGATCAGCATTTGGGATGCAGATGAACAAGTGTTCAGGCTGCGGGATCAAGTATTGGAACTGGAGGTTTCTGACGTATACTTTATAACCGGACTGTCGCGCAGAGGTCCAGTGCCCATATTGACAGGGAGCAAACCATCAAGTGAAAAGATGGAGCAGGTAATGGCAAGGGTGTGCCCTAGGGCACAAACCGGATCAGGAAGTGGAAAGGTAGACATTCACACTATCGAGGATCTAGCACTCAGAGTAGTGCTACACACCATTACGCAGGCTGCAGGAGCACAAGCCCTGCATGAAGTCACCAAAGCCCAACTCCTTCTAGCCTCTGAGTGTATGAGTCCTACACTATTTGATTGGGCCACAGCAGTGACAGTCAACATGAAGAGGCAACTGACAATATGCAAGCAAGCCAAACTGAAGCAGTTTGGCTATGGTTCTATCCTGGTATCGTTCATTCTGGAACGAATACCAATATTCCAGGGCCAAGGCGCCATAGTAGCTGAGCCGGTACCACGAGAGCCAAGAATGGCTCGCTGGGCAGCACTGATGCCCCGAGCGGGAGGGGGCCAATAGATGTCCTGGAGGCCGGAGTTTTTTGGGTGGCTACGGCGTCATTTGATCGTAGTCGAAGACTGGCCATATGCAGGGACCGATTTCACTGGTGATCCAGATCTTCCACTCCCAGAGGGAGATGAATGGGACGAGGAGTTGGGTAAGATCGTCTTTTTGATTTTATGTATTTATGATTTTTTTTTTAATACATGTCCGTTCTAAAGAGAGTTATATGTGTATGCAGATATCGGCCCAGAGCAACCTGTCGGTATGTCTCCTATCTCACGGAGAACTCAGCCCGCAGCTGACCCTCAGGCGGAGGGTGCCGAGGGGGGAGAGTTGATCCAGAACCTCGAGGGGATTGCCCGGGGGATTCCATACTATGCCCGGCTGGCAGATGTTCCACTAGCATATCAGAGACATACGGTGGGAGTGACTAGTCGCCTCCACCGTATCCTGAGACGGCTAGTGCATGCGGTGACTTGTTATCATGAGCACCACACAGATTAGACACCTAGGGCTTATTTCATGCATATTTTTTGAGAGACATGTCGTCTCCGGATGTATTAAGATGAACATGTATATTTTTGACTTTATGCAACGCACACTATGTAAACATTTCGATATCTATATATATACATATCTATTTCTAGATGGATATTTCTTTTTACATGTGATGTTGTTTTACAAATTGCGCAAATGTCTATCTAGAACCAAATTAGATACTGCATCTGTTAAAGTATTCATATGTCTGCGTATATGTCAATATGTAATATAGTTAAAATTTCTTTCCAGTAAACAAATACGCAGATACAGATGTAAAATGGATGGGTTTCTGACTGAATAGTGACCATTAAGCTGTGATACCACAAGTTGTGAGTCTAGATACACAAGTAATTCACAGATACCAAGGTTTACAGCCTCAGTTAATAATTCTAACATAGCACTATATTCCACGATGTTATTTGTAGCACGTCCCAGACACACACCTTGCAGGTTGACCAACTCACCAGTAGGATCGTAGATTACCCAGGCTGCCGAAGACAGATTCATGGTACTGTGGGAGGCACCATCCGCGAAACCAACAAATGGATTGATGGACATCTGCACAATCAGGAAGACCTGATCAGTAGAAAGATGTTTACATCGCACACCACACCACACATGTACACAAATGAAAAAAACACACCTATGTACACACACCACACCAAAAATGACTTCAAGCGTAGTATTTTTTCAGGTACAACCCATTTATGGGTTGCGCCAGCGGAACTCCTTCATAATCTATAAGCTCATAAGCCCCATTCTTCAAAACGAGTTTTACTATGTAGGGCCCATGCCACATAGGTTGGAACTTACCGGCCCCAAGCTTGTCATGCGCTTGATCGTATAGGAGGATGAGGTCCCCTTCGGCAAAGGAACGTGGAGAAACTGATTGATCAAAGTGAGCTTTGACCCACTTATTTTGTGCTTCAATGACTAAAGAAGCCAAACGACGGGTTTCATCTAATTGTTCCAGATACAAAAGACGCTCTTCCTCAGCAGAAGTGTCGAGCAGAAGTTCCACAGCTAATTTCAAAGAAGGAATCTCGCATTCAACCGGGAGAGTTGCTTCCAGACCATACACCAATTGAAATGGTGTGAATCCAGTTGCACTCTTTGCAGACGTCCGGTAGGCCCATAGATCTTAGAACAGTTGGAGGTGCCAATTGGATTTGTGAATACCAACTGTTCATTGAAGCATAGTGACCAGAACCTTGTTCACTGCTTCAACCTGGCCATTTTCCTGAGGGTAATATGGCGTTGAACTATCGTGGCGTAAGCCCAATCTTCAAGTCAGCTCGGCCATCATATAATCTCATAAATGAGTACCATGGTCGGTAACGATGGCCTGAGGGACCCCGAAACGTGCAATGATGTGGTTGAAGATGAATTGGGCAGCTGTCTTACCGTCGGCAGCTAGTGTAGGCATCGCTTCGGCCCACTTGGTGAAGTAGTCGACAGCGACGATTATATACGCATGCCCCCCAACCGAATGAGGGTTACACGTCATAAAATCCATGCCCCATTTCGCAAAAGGGCCGATGGTAATAACATGATGCAAAGGGAGAGGCGGCGCGCACATCTTGCACTGAAACACCTGGCACGCGTGACATTTACGGACTGCAACGAGCAGTCTTTGAATATTGACGGCCAGAAGTAACCTGCTCGCAGAATTTTCTGGGCAGTGGCATATTCGGACATATGTCCACCATAGGCGCCACTATGGCAGTCATTTAGGACCCTTTCAGCCTCTTCCAAGGTTAGGCACCGATGGAGCACCGAATCTACTCCAATGTGGTATAAGGTATCTCCTACGATGCGGTAGGGTTGAGACTGATGTCGAATCCGACGTCGGGCATCTTTAGTCAACTCAGACCGAAATGTGGAGGTCTGAAGATACACAATTATGTCACCATACCAAGGGTCGCAAGTACTGATAAGGAAAAGAGTTTCGTCCGGGATATGATCCTCGGAGTGTGAAGGAGTGGAGTCTGTTGGGAGTGAGCATATAAGATCCACGAAAACAAGTGATTTTGTTGACTTCGCAGTAGTGAATTCTAAGTCAAACTCCTATAGGATAATGATCCATTTGGAGTATTTTCCCCCCAGTAATTGTCGAGAGAGAATATATGTCATGGGGTTGCAATATGAAACCACTATTATCGTACGCAACAGGATGTAGTGGCGAAAACGTTGTACAACGTGTACTGCAGCTAATGCCAACTTCTCGACATGAGCATAACGTGTTTCCATGTCGAGAAGGTTCCGTGATAGATAATAAACAACATGTTCATTACCATCATCGTCATCCTGCACCAGAACCATAGCTATGGTGCTAAACGCGACGACGAGATACAAAGTGAAATCACGGTGATAGTTAGGAGGATGAAGCAAAGGAGCATTAACAAGTAATGTATTGAGCTTCTCAAAGGATTGTTGAGCAATTTCGTCCCAACGAAAGGGAACGTTCTGCTTTAATAGGCACGTGAATCCTTTAGCCACCTCCGCGTAGTTCGGGATAAAGCGTCGAAGGAAGTTTGCTTTTCCCTGCAGACTCTGCAACTGATATAATGAGGAGGGTGATGGGAGATTGATGATAGCCTCGACCTTTAAAGGGTCAAGGCGAATTCTGTCTTTGGAGACTATGAATCCCAAAAGACGGCCAGAATCCACGCAAAAGACGCATTTATGAGGATTAAGCCTAATATTGTAGCGCTTACAGCGAAGGAAAATCTGGCGGAGGTGTTCAGGGTGGTCCTCTCGCCTGGCTGAGTGAGCTGGCAAGTCATCCAGATAAGGCTAAATGATATGGTGTATGTCGTGGAAAGCGTAAGACATCGCACGTTGGAAAGTGGCTCCAGCGTTCTTCAAGCCAAACGGGAGCTTTTTATAGGCGAAAGTACCCCACGGACAAATGAATGCGGTCTTGTGTTGATCAGCAGGTAGAATGTTGATCTGATTATACCCGGAGAAGCCGTCCATCAAGGAATAAATCTCACTTCCGGCACATTCGTCGATGATTTGGTCTATGAACGGAGTGGGATAGTTATCCTTCGGACAGGCGCGATTAATATCGCGGTAATCAACACAGACCCTAATAGTACCCTACTTTTTATTGACAGGGACAATGTTGGAAACCCATTCTGTGAGGGGGATGGGATAAATAAAGCCCGCGTTCAGAAGTTTTTCAACTTTTGCCTTAATTGCAGCGGCTTTGCAAGGATGCACCGGGCGTAAGCGTTGGCGCACAGGCTTCGCACTAGGGTAGGTTGGAATCTCATGCACTACGATACTGGGATCAATCCCAGGCATTTCCTCGTAGGACCAGGCGAACACATCTCTGAATTCTTTAAAAAGATCAGTATAAACTTGTATCTCATCAGGAGAACAATTCACTCCCACATGTATGTTTTCAATGATCCCCGGTTTAACGGAGATTTTGATCGGGATGGTTTGAGTGATATTACTCAGGTTTCCTTCCGAAAGAACCTCGTGCATCAAAATGGGCATCTAGAGAGGTGGAGTGGGAACCTAAGATGCAAAACACTCTAGACAATCTGACATTGCCCCCAAGCTAGGTATTAAAGAGGAACGATGATGTCCATCGCTCCAAGGCAGCTCCTCAAGAGACATAGTTTCAATAATTGCTTCATCGGAAGGAAAAGTCTCTTTAAGAGGATCCGATGAGTCGGCCTCTCCAAGCCAGGGGGATTGAGAATAGATGTCTAAAGCCATGCTCGAAGGAGCATGCTGAGGCAGGGGAGGATCCGATGTGGCAACAATTTCACAGTAGTTAATCTCTACTAGAGTTAAGGGCATCGATTCTCCAAATTCAATCACTTGCTCAGGTGTAGGGATGAACCAGGGGTCATTAGACCTGGAGATCATATTAACTTGAGCGGTGTGCAGTGGCGGTGTGGGAAAAATACCCATGAGGACGGGGTCTTTGAAGAGACCAGGCCCTACACTGTCAGGGGGATTTGGGATCTGATCCATGTACAGAATGTTGTTCTCAGAGGTGGAGGTGAAGAAAGACAATTGATCCACCGTAACGATTTTGCCCTCGTGAGGGAACTTAAGAAGTCGGAAGAGGGTGGATGGCACGCATAGCATGGCATGAGTCCAGCTGCGGCCAAGAAGTACATTGTAGTTAAGCTTGGCGTCAACCACTTCTACTTCTACATTGACTGTCTTCCCCTGTAAAGTAATCGCTAGACTCTCGAGAACACCCAGGGGTTTGGATTCCCGACCATCGAATGCCTCTAGGGCATTGGGAGATGATGAGAGGGCTGGAGAGCCAATGGCCTTCCAGCAAGTGGACGACATGACACAAGTAGAGGCACCTTCATCCACAACGGCCCTATGAATGTTAAGACCGTTGACCCCGACTTGAATAACAAGAGCGATCTGATGTGGAAGTCGGGGGGTGAAATTTTCTAAGTCAAAGGTGAGAAGACTTGAGTCGGTGGGATCCATGCCACCAATGGCAGACAACAAAGCCTTTCGTTGTGAAGGAAAACTTTGAATAAATTCTAGTGCAGACATAGCAGAAGGTGCCTGTGCCAAATCCTCAACAATACTGTAGTGTTGAGCGGCACGGGCATTCGGATTGTAAGAAGATCTTCGTAGAACACCTTTAGAAGGTGGCTTCACAACAGGTTCGGGAGAAGGCTTCTCAATTTCCAACGAACTGGAGACAGGTGGGGGAGGTGGGCCATCCGCAACAGCCTTCCTCGGTGCCTGGCGCGATTCGTTGTAATCCTTCGAACGCGTAGCAATAGAAATAGGTGCAGTACCATTCATCATAAAAACCTAAGACCCAAATGGTGCAGATGGTGAAGGTTGTTCAACCATCTGGGTCTGTTGAGACGGGAATGGTTCTTTAAGAACTGCTGGAGTCCTTTTAGAGCCTTTTAGAAGTTGACTAACTTCATATCGTCGTGGACAATCCTTGGTATAATGATCTCCTTCACAAATGAGGCAGGGGTACTTTGGTTTACGTTGAGAACCATCCTCAGTATGAGGTTTGGACTCTGGCTTTGGGGTGTCGGATTTGGATTTACCTTTGCCCTTCTTTTTCCCTTTGGAGGCTTTTTCCGTAGGATTGGCCTGAACGGCGTTAACCTCTGTAGTTTTTCCAGAATCGGTAGGGGCGGGAGGAGCAGAATTATTGGATGAGTTGGACTTCTGCTTCCCATTCGAAGATTTCTTCGAATTTTGAGACACAGAACCAATAACACCATCCACCGCAGGGGTATGTGGAGCTTTAGAGGTTCCAGACCGTGGAGTAGCAGGAAAAATATCATACAGCGTGTCGGATTGTGAGTATAGCATATCCAAATATTAGGCACGCGCTATGGCTTGTTCTTCAGTCACACACGCTCCCATAGCAATATCTTGAGCGATTTTGTTAACAAAGGAGGTGGTGAACCAATGAGTTAGTATCTGATCAGGTATATGGAACTTGATCAGTCTACGATGACATCGCCACTCATGAATGTGATCAGAAATGTGGGTGGCTTTGTCCTGCTTCAAAGAAGTCAGGAGGTGCGTCCCGGCTTTGTAGTGAACCGGTAACTGAAAATGAGTCAGAAAAGCCATGGCTAATGTATTGAAATCTTGAAAGATGCCACAGGGTAATTCAATATACCACTTAGCTGCAGCGCCAGTCAAAGTGCGCTGGAAGAGGCGTAGACGAACTGAATCATCGACCCAAGAGTTGGATGAACACCAAAGATGTTAGGTCATCACATGAGCTTGGGGGTCCTCCCAAGCTTTACCCTCAAACTTGGGGCAATCGCCAGTCACCTTGGTAGGAACCGGAGGCCAATAAGGATTATGCAAAATTGGATCATTCGTTAATTTCGAAACATCCGGTAATTTCAAGGTAGCCAAGAACCGAAATGGCGGATTGGACGGCATACCTGGCCTTGGATAAGGACCAGTACCTATACTCCACGCTGGTTGGGAATATCCTTGCCCCCATGGGTTCTGTCCAGCAGTATTCTGACCATAGGGGGTATAGGTGTTATAACCAACTTGATTCGGTTGCTGGTAACCAGCGTAGGGGGGTTGGTAACCAGAGTATGGACCCTGATTATGAGTCGGCCCTGTGTAAGCAGCATTTGGATTCGGCTGTTGAGTATAGGTGTAACCAGGTTGTTGAGGACGATATTGAGAACTCTGGGGTTGGCTATAATTCAGTCGGTATTAACCATGAGAATAGTAGCCGCCCTGAGGTTGAGTGGGCTGCTGATAGGTGGGACCCTGCTGAGCCTGATAATTAGGGTGCAACGGTGGATTCAGTTGCGGCGTTGAATAAGTCGGTTGTTGGGCAGGGTTGATATGATGTGCAGGTTGGCCTGGTTGAACAGGCTGACCTAGCTGAGTGGGTTGCCCTAGTTGAACAGGTTGACCCGGGTGAACAGGTTGTGCCGGTTGCACAGGTTGACCTGGTTGTTGAGAAGCACCAGGTTGTACCAGATGAACCGGTTAGCCTGGAGGCGGCACACCAGGTTGTGTCGGATAGACCGGTTGGCCTGGTGGAGGGATGGAACCAAGTGGTGGCTGGTAACCGGTTTGACCTGCAGCAGGACCATAAGATGGTCCTGGCTGGTGTGCAACATGAGGAGCAACAGGATACTGCGGTTGCATGGGTTGAGAAGGTTGGACTTGCCCCCCAGGACCATAGACTGGTCCCGGCTGGTACCCCGGTTGAGGCTTCACAGGTTGACCGGAAGGGTTGTAGTACTGTCCTTGCGGACCGTACGATGGCCCTTGCTGGCCTGCAGGATAGCCTTGTAAAGGCTACCCCTGCAGGTCATAAGGATAGCCAGGCTGGCCCGAAGTTTGGCCTTGAAAAGGTTTCCCTTATGGGTTATAAGGATGTCCAGCCTGGTTATAGGGTAAACCTTGAGCATGAAGGTGAGCCTCTGGAGCGGGTAAACATAAAATGTCCTCGTGCTCATCAAACTGATTTGGAAAAGCATACATGGGCATACCTTCCTGTGCATAATGCGAAAAGTATGAGCGGTTGGGGTCTTGAGAGGTTTGTCCAACCTCGGGGTTCGGTTGTTGTAGGGACAACCGATACTCCTCCGGAGAAATGTTCTCCGGCATAGCAGTCGCTATATAAATGTATTCAGGAGGCGGCACAGCCCTCGCGGAGGGTGCCGTGACAGCAGGTGCAGATGCGGCCACACAGACAGTGGGCCGAATGGGTACAGAAGTGACGGGTGTTTGAGGAGACATCCCTAATGAAGGAGCAATCGGCCTCGTAGAAGGAACTAACACCCCCATAGAGGCTGCGGCAGAAATAATCTGACCCAAAGATCTAGACCCTCTGGGTAGTGAAGGGCTAGGTGACGACATGACAGTTGGATCAGGGTTGTCTTCTGGAAATAATCTTCATGGGAAGAGTTGATAGTCTTCACCATATGTTGGGATTTCTTCGCTGGATTCACTCATGTTTGAGCCTGCCGCTAGATCTCGTAATAGACGGCGAGGACTAGGAGGAAAAACAACAGCTATAAAAGGCGAACCTGATGTAAGAGAAAGGAAATCAGCCCCTACTCTTAATTCAGACCAAGGGTCGGAAAAGGGCCAATTGAACTCAACTGGTCCCCCAAAGGGTTGCTCAGCAAGA
This sequence comes from Pinus albicaulis, assembly GCA_034641835.2. Lineage (NCBI taxonomy): Eukaryota > Viridiplantae > Streptophyta > Pinopsida > Pinales > Pinaceae > Pinus > Pinus albicaulis. The sequence goes on from JAXQQM020080986.1 coordinate 12,178, forward strand.
ACCGGTCCCCCGTCAGGAAACTCGGAAACAATGGGCTGCTGTGGTTCAGCAGAGGATTGGGAAACCTCTGATGAATCGTCTGTATAAGGACTACCAGTAGACGAAACCGAGGGCTCCGCCACTGTGGTAGTAACAATAAGAGAAAAAGATCAAACACACATACGGGCTGAAAAAGAGTCAAGACACATAATCAAACGACCAACAAGAAAAATCTAACAGGGCGTGTGATCGCGGGTGATTAATTTTTACCACATTGAAAAATAGGAAACTTCACCATTTCATGTTTTAAGAGTCGAGAAACGAATGAAAGATGACTCTATCTCTTTCAGATTTGATGCAAGCGTGAAAGGACAAGCGCTTGGTGATCCTTTCAAATTTAAAGAGTCAGAAAAGATCAAATGACTACTCAGGAATACTAGGCAAAGGGTGTACCAAATAACCGTGAACTGCAATATACACCTTATTTTCAAAATGAAAGAGAAATCAACCAAGGACTTTCCGTACGTGCAGGCAATCTCCCTGAATGTTGTGTCCAGTGTATCACGGGTATAGGGCGGCACACTCGGCTTCCTATGGATAAAGGATTGAAACCTAGTGGGGTCTCCCTTTATATACTTGATGGTACGGGGAGCACAAGTCCGTACTAGTGCTGTCTAAATCCAAGAGGCGAACAACAGCTACTAGGTTTTAAGACGCCAGAACACGTCTCTAGCCTAGACCTCTAAATGTGTTTCGTTAGATTTCAATGCTGCCTTAGTGTAAATTGAGTAAATTTTAAAGTTTATCTTCAATTACATTTCAGTTTTCAGGCCCTAGCGAATGTAATATCTCAAAATCTCCTAAATGCACTCTATATGCCACAGTATATCATTTCATTCGATGAAAGCTACTTATGAGAGAGTTGAGGGCTTTTCACACAATAACGAAATGAATAGAAAACAACCAATGATGTCTCTAATGCAGCTAATGAAAACTAAAAATCTTTTCGTTCAAGGTTACCAGTCACTAATAACAACGAAAAGATCTAATTCACATTAACTAATGAAAATCAAAAGAGATTTTTTTTATTTTCAATGTTTAATAACATAATGCACTAAACAAGTGAAAACTAATGAGAAGAACAATTTGAGAAATGACAATTAAAGAGCAAAACAAACCAATTTCACTCAATGCAAACACACAATCAGATCTCCAAATTGACAAAGCATTCCTTCAAAACCAAGAAAATCCCAAAGACTCCAATGGATCGTGTGATCTAGGCCCAAAGCAAGAGCAAAACGAAATTTGAATGAAGAAGAGAACAATCACCCAAAAATCGTAACAAAATAATGAACTGCCACTAAACGAACATAGAGGAGCAATCAAAAGGTTGACTGAACCAATGAAACCGAAAACTCCCAAGGAAGGCTTGACACACAAAGCCACTAGATGCCCTAGGCCTAAAATGTGAAATTTATGGAAATGGGAAAACAACCAAAGGATAAATATTAAAGCCAGTCAAACAGGACTCCAAAACACTCAAACAGTGGAAAAATCAAGATGAAACACACTGACTAGGCTCAGGAAGCTCCAAACTAAGCAAACCCTAGTGCCTCACAGGATTGGCGCGACTGTGAGGCTATAACTAGTGCCAGAAAGCAATTGGCGCGGGTAATACACAAGCAACATGCGCCAATGGGCACGATTGTCAAGCTGAAAAGCGCACCAATCGAGTTTCCCAGTCAAAAATTAAAAAAAAAAAACAAGCCAACAAGCAAACCAGTGATAACCGAGCTATCAAAGACCCAAATTCACAGAAATAACCAACCCAAAAGAGTTGATCAAGCAAGGAGGATCAGGAATCAACTGAAAAGGCAAGACAATGCTCAAAGGGTTCAGTTTACAAACTAAATCGGAGATTGACTGAAGCAGCTTTGATCTACTTCGCAATTGCAGAGCAAAAGCGTTTCGAAGGCTATCTGGCCAACTTCAGGCTCCATCTATAGCTTATAAAACGAACGACAACAAGCTAACGATCCCCAGCGGAGTCGCCAATTTGTTGTGGAGGTAAATCCCCTCTACGAACAAAGGCGATCCCTACTAGCCCAGACCGGGTCTAGCAACAGTCGTTCACGCTATAGTGCAGGTTCCTAATTGCAGATAAATCGACTAGCGATGAAGGCTTACCTGGAATCCAACGCTGTCGCTTGTAGAGAAAGTAGCGCTCTCGTTCCTTAGCTCTGGCAGATCACGATCCCCACGATCTCCGTGATGGACACCTGCACATGCAAGAAACAAAACAAACGCAAGCGTAAAATTCAGTAGATGCAACTATATGTCAGTCAGAAAGGACATAACTCATCATTATAAACAACAACAAGAGTGGAACCATAACCAATAGTCGTTCATTAATAATCAATCAAAGGAAAATTACAACCAAGTTCTGACGCTGAATTCTCCTTCGAAGGGTCGCCAGCAGAACACGTCTCGAAAAGCCTGTCAAGGATGGGACAAACCTCTCTCTTCAGCTCTTGACAATAGTCTCCTTGCTTGAATTTGGCCTTAAGGGAATTATGGAGGCTCTTGCAGCATAAGGCTCTTGGGAATTTGGGAACTTGAAGACTAGCTTGCAATGGAGATGAGAAAGCTTTTATAGATGGAGGAAGGGGAGTTGGGATCCCTATAATCATGGGATTGGCCCTATCATCAAGGAAGCTTCCATGAGAGGTGGCAAACCACTTCCTCTCAATGGAAATCCGTAGCCAAACCTCCCAACTCAAGATAGATATCAGTTCTTGGATCAGTTAGGATGAAACTTCCACCATTTATTTTTAAAAAACACTCCTTAAATTGGTTGGTGCGAGTGCGACTCTGGGACAGAGCGCCAATTGGCGTGACCTCTTTGAAGGATTTTCCCCATTGGCGTGGGTACTGAACTGGCTGCCCGCGCCAATGCAAAAAGGGCCATTTTTAGGGTTTTCCACAAGGAGGTGTCTTCAGGGCAATGAAAGCTCTTGTTCAGAGGGATGTCATGAAAGTGGTTTCAAGCCATATCACTGCTCACAGGTCACAAAATGAGCCCTCCAATGTGCGGGATGGGGATTGCAGGGACGGTGACAAATTACTGTGTAACAACCATAATGAATCATTTTTCTAGCTAACTGTATCAAATGCACCAGGATCTTGCTGCAACTTTTGAATGAGTGTCCACACTTCTTCATCATTCTTCCATTCATCCCTTGCTTCAGTTATCCAATCTAGTTGGATAACAGAAATGGCACGAAGAAATGCTTCCAGATCCTCATCCTTTCTTGACAGTGAATCTGCAATGAAATTTTGCTTCCATTTTTGTAGACGATTTCAAAATCATATCCCAACATCTTTGTGACCCATTTTTTCTGCTCTTCTAAAGACAATCTTTGTTCCAAAAAGTGTTTAAGACTATCATAATAGTGTCTTCCCATTAGGTAAGGTCACCATTGCCTTAGTTCATGTAGTATTTCCAACATTTCCTTCTCATAAATAGGCTTGTGTGAATACTTTCCTTTGCTTGGATGAATTTCAAAAGAAATGGGTCTTCCTTATTGCATTAAAATGACACCAATTCCATTTCCTGAGGCATCACATTCCACAATAAAGGTTTTTGTGAAGTATGGCATGGCTAAGACTAGTGCTTGGCACATTGCTTCTTTAAGATGTTCAAAGACCTTAGTTGCTTATGGAGTCCAAGAAAATTCATCTTTCTTTAGTAATGTTGTTAGATGTGTTGTTATTCTCTCATAAATCTCAACAAAATTGCGATAATACCCTGTCATCCCGAGAAATATGTTGGGAAAAATACTGAGAGGGGGGGTGAATCAGTATTTAGGGCTGAACAATTTTTATTTTCTTTCTCTTAAAACTATATGTTACAGTACTGCATCCATCATGTATGTCCAAATATCTTATTATGTCTTTACTTAGAGCATTGCATCAGATAAGCATTAAGCATGAACAGAAATAACTAAACAAACATAAACAACACATATGAACACCAGGATTTAAGGTGGAAACCCAATTCGGGAGAAAACCACCGCTGTTGTAATCTCAGTCTTCAATATTTATTATAGAGAAAACGTCTTACAATATATGCTGGTGCAGACTCATACCAGCACGCAGGCACCCACCTGCAGAAGGATACAACTTTCTCTCATTTACCATCCTCCCCTGGAAGGGAGCTACAACCCCCTCACTAAAGGCTTCGACCCTCAGCACTACTGCGGACCACGTTTCATCAATATTCAATCCGGATCTAATAGCTTCCACACAACATACCTTGCAGGCCACCAGATTCATTTATTTTCTTCAGAGGTGCATCCTTAATTCAGCAGTCTGTTACCCATTTCAAACAGATATACTTCAGAGTGAAGTATTCATTCACAACCCTTATACGTTCTTCATGATTGAACCAGGAATTAATCATCATCTGATCTAAAGATCTTGATCAATCATCATATTCACAGGTGTGCCATAGATTCAGATATATCAGAGTTTATTCATATAGATATCTCTAAAAGAGATTCGTTTATTATCGACCCTTTCGCACACTCCCCCTTCTTCATCATTCTCATTACCTTATATAGTTTTAGCTTTTAATAAAATCTTGGGTCAAAACCACGAATCGCTAATCTTATTCCTGGACGGGGTCAAAATAGATAATCGGGTCCAATAATCTACTATAGTCATGACCTCCCCAAAGCATACAAAATTGCTTTTACAACACGAAACAACCCAAAAAGGAACTTTATCTCCGCCATATAAGTTTATGATTAATAAATCATTTACAATGGATCGGCGTGGTCATAATCTTTAAAACTTAGCTCCGGGCCCCACCTATATGGTTAACAAACTAATCAAATTCCCACACCGTACGCTGGATATTCTTTGTGCATCTTCATTAAGAGAACACCATTCGATGACCCTTTCCCAGATCAACGGCGCTCATCAATTTCGCTGGACATCCGTGGTCGAAAAATAACGTGCGATGGCGTGTATTGACAGGTGATTTTGTGAAGTCGTACAAGGACGCGTGTCACCCGATCAATGGAATCGCTACCCAACTGGAAATTACCGCTTATCCCCGAAAGGCGGTGCGAAATGGGCAAACCGGCTTCATAAAACCCGCTTTCACTGTTTATTCCGCACGTGACTCCTTTCCTTCGTTTAGTGCCGCTGACTCAGTAGTAATATATATTCATATAACATTTCGGTTATTTTAAAAATTTACACTGCCCTCGTAGCATTACTTTTAATCAAATTTCAATGAACTTTTAACACAGACTTCAATCTTCAAACAAACTGGATTTCATTCTTTGACCCTGGGCCCACATCACAGTCGGCCATTTGCGATGTGCGATATGCAATGGCGCGATCAAAAAAAAGTGCGCAAAGTTCACATTTGCGATTTGCGATGGGATCGCATACTTTGTAATATGCGATGGTGCGATCGTGCGATGGCGTGATGATCGCACATCGCAAATATCCACATCAACAAGACATTTAAACTTCAAAACTTGTGATCTTGCGATTTGCGCTAAAGGGGTGGGGACCACTTGTCCTCTTTTCAGAATTTTAAAGTCTTTGGTTGTTTTATTCAATTTCCTTCATATTGGTTGTTGAGGGCTTTAAAGCCCGAAATGACTATCTTTAAATAAACTCTGCTCCTATCTTTACCTTTGTTCTCTGCAACTTTGCTTTTCTCTATTACATCTAAACTGCTCTGTAGATACATTAGATTTACATCATTAACAAATAGGACAAGATAGTTTCCATCAAGGACAACTTCATCAAGTAGGTTGCCATCAAGGACAACACTCTGCATCATATTGCCAACAAAATACTCGCATATTCTTTATAGTTGTGGGGATTTTCCATTCCTCAATGGCTTTAATTTTGTTAGTGTCTACCTTAACACCCTCATGAGATACAATATGACCCAGATATTCCACCTCCTGTACTCCAAAGAAAAATTTTGAGGTTTTGCATATAATCGTTTCTCCTCCAATAGTTTGAGCACCCTGTCAACATGTTGAACATGATCCTTCCAATACTTTCTATAGATTAGTATATCATCAAAAAATTCTAACACAAATTTTCTAAGAAAGGGTTTAAAAATGGAATTAGTCAAGCCTTGAAATGTAGAAGGTGCATTGGTAAGGACAAAAGTCATGACCAAAAATTCATAATGACCCTCATGAGTTCCAAATGTTGTTTTTGGAATGTCTTTAGTCTTCATTCTAATTTGATGATATCCTTAATGAAGATCCAACTTGGTGAAGTAAATTTCTCATTGTAATTCATCCAATAATTCATCAATGACAAGAATGGGAATTTTATCTTTAATAGTGAGATTTTTTTATCTCCCTATAATCCGGACACATGCTCCATGATCCATCCTTCTTGTGCACCAATAATACTGGAGAAAAGAAAGAACTTTGACTAGGTTGAATTATACTGACATCTAGAATTTATGCAAGCATACGTTTAATTTCACTCTTTTAGGCATAAAGATATCTGTAAGGCCTGATGTTTGGAGGAACACTTCCTGGAATCAAATGAATTGCATTATCATGATCGCGAATAGGTGGGAGGCCTTTGGGAGTCTCAAATACCTTCGAATGATTTTCCAAGACTTTTCGGAGATCTGGAGAAATAGATGAGTTCGATGTTTGAACATCTAGTGAGAAATTTTTTGAAATTACACCTCATTTCTCTTTATTTAGAAGCTTTTTCGTGCCATTAGAGCTAATTATATTTCCTGGTTTCCATATGATACCCCTTAATTCAACTTCCTTTTCTTTCCAAAAAAAATTCAAGAAAAGTTCTTGAAAAATAAAAGCTATCATACCGAAAGATTGTAACCATTGGACTCCTAGTACAACATCAGCACCACCCATTGGAATGGAAAACATTGGACTATTCAATACATATTCTCCTGTGGTTAACTTGATATTATGGCACTTTCTAGAGAAATTTATAGTCCCTCAATTTGCAACCATCACTTGACACTGGTGTGTTGGATATATGAAGCAATTCAATTCCTTGGCTTTCTTACAATGAATAAAATTATGTGTACTACCCAAATAAATCAGCACTATTACCTTTTTCTTCTTGATCTGTCCTTCTATCTTGAAAGTTTGAGGAGTGGTAATTCCTGCCAATGCATTACAATATATGGTCAAATTCATTTCTTCTTTCTCTAGGGTTGGTTCCTGGTGTATATCCTCTCTTTTTTTAAATTTTCGTGTTCCTTTTCTTCCTCCTCTTCATAATCTATGTAAAATAATTTCTTCTCAACAAACTTATCACCTTTAGTGTATCTACTATCACAATTATAACAAAGCCCTTTTGTTCTTTTTTATTCCAAATTTTGTGGTGCCAACCTTGTAGGTTTTGGAAGGCTAGGAGTAGCAACACTTCCATCTTTATATTTGTGAGTGGTAGGCTTCCTTGTTGCCATAATTTTGCTTTCAATTTTTCTTACCAACCTAAATGCCTTCTCCAATGAATCAGGTTCCCAAAGGAGAACCTCATGTTGGATGTTATCTTTTAAAGTCGCTATGAAGACATCGGTCCTATATTCCTCTAGAATATCATTTACCCTTATACTCAATTTTTGGAAGTCCTTAATGTGCTCCACCATTGAACCCTTTTATTTGAGATTTATCAATAGGCTAAAGAAGGTGTTGTTCTTTGTATCCTCATAATGTGCTATAATTTCCTCCATAAAATTGACCAAGTGACAAGTGGTTTACAAGAACAAATCCATCAATACCATACAAATTGTTTGGGTTCTAAATATAAAGCTACTATGTGTACCTTTTTTGTGTGTTGCACATTATGGAGATCAAAGTATTGCTCCATTTGTAGTATCCATGTTATCGGATCCTTGTCATCAAAGTTCCTCCTATCAATCTTTGGAATATGATGAGTCTTCAATCCAATGTTAGAGGCTATGAAATCATGATTAACATTTTTTTTGTTCTCATCATGAGTTTTATTTAATACCTTTTCGCCATTAGGAAGCATTTATTGTAGCAACTTTGTCAGACATTCCTTCAAACCTTCCATGTGTGCTTTTAGACCATCCTTTAAACCTTCTATGTTTGCTTTTAATACATCCTTAATTCCATCCATATTATCTTCCATACCATCTATCTTAGCTTCCATTTCATTTTTGGTTACTATTTGTGAGAGTGAAATTTGTTGCACTTGGTCTCATAATTCTGATTTATCATGTTGCAATTCTTCCCCTTCATGTGCCATAGTAGGGATTTAATGGGTGTGGAATTATTTTTGGGAGGAATTTTAGAACCCAATACTGATATCTATGCTTCATTATGCCCTTGGAATCACTTCAAACTATTTTTTCAAACAAAATTTACGCAAAAAAAAAAAAATTAAAAAATTAAAATTAAAAAAAAAAAAATTACACACCTTTTTTCTTGCTTTTGAGGAGCTTGATATTGAACCTGATGTATCTATGTGATTTCAGATCCCCAAGATATGAAATTTGGTCTTGTAGTATCCATATGAGTCTTCTTTCCAATGCCACATGTCAAACCTAATTTTGATTCTTCAAGATAAAATTATGCCCGATCTCCCACAATGACATAATTATGGATTGGTTCAATAGAGTGAAATTTTACAGAATGACACATGTCCCTGTTTCAGCCTTCAACCCTGAAATTGATGAAAAATAAACTACATTTTGTGCTATTTCTATCACATTTTATGAAATTCAAATCCAATTCTGGAAGAGGAATTTATGATGATTTTCCCTCAGTCACTTGTTTGAGACTAAATTTCGAAGCCTACAAAAACCCTAACTTCCCTGGATCATGTCTCTGAAAATATAGCGAACCAACATCTGAAATTTTTACACAAAGTTCACCATGATTTCGGCTCCATGATCAAAATTTCAGCTTTTGAATCCTCGTAGAAAAAAAATTTATAATGCAAATTCCAATATTTCATGTTTGGAGAAGTGAAACCCTAGAATCCAAAGCTCTAATACCAAATATTATGCAACCAACTCAAAAAATAGAAGAAAAGATAGATCAAAGACTTAAAAATTACCCTATTTGAGGGGGAAACCTCTTTTACATTACATAAATGAACAATTCTTGGATGATTCAAATGACAAAACCTCATTTCTATATATAGGGTTTTAAGGGGTCACAATATAATCAAAGTCGGCATAACAATAATAATGCAAGGGAACAACATTAACAATAGTGGGAGTATATGGCACACAATAATAAAAATATGGGGACTACATGGGAACAACAATAACATTAAAGGGGCTACACTAACAATAACAATAAGGAGCTACACTAGTATTATAGGGACCTAACATTGTACCTCCACCCTGCCTATTCGGATGGGTAAACTATTTTGATGTTATGAGGTATCATTATCAATATGGATAGTGATCTGCCCTTTTACATGTATTTGTTTCCTTTGTTGTTGTGGTTTTATGTCTTGTTTTTCACTGCCTCATATTTTCTCATGAGGAGACGAGGGAGAAGATGACAAATTCGACACCCCTTATTCATATGGTAAGCCTTAGGGAGATGCTAGCCATTGTCACTTGGCTTGCCTCCTTCATATACCTAATCGATGTCCATAATTTTTTCACCACCTCAAAGACCAATGGCGGTGAGGGGTCAGCTGCTTTGTGACAAATTTTATCAAGTGAGGAAGGAGGAGGTGGAGGATCTCATGAGCCCTCCTCCCTGTTTGTAACTAATTTCCAATGAAGAATTGGGTGTTGATGTTGTGAAGCCTTACTAGCCTCCTCCTTCTAAAGTGCAACACTAGCCAAAGGGGGATGTAGTGACATTATCATCATCACTGGGTGATAATGAGGATGAAGGTATTACAGTTGTTGTGATTTGTGGCAAAGCGACTTCTTATTCCCTGAAATCAGATCTCGGGGAATACTGCGGGAGATTTGCTTCTATGAGAAGAAGGGATTTGGAGATGAAAACTAGAAGATGTATAGATGGGTTTCCCTTGGATGGATTTGATTATGGAACAATTATTTATCCATTTCAGTTTAGGGTTTCCTTTTCGTCACAAGCTAACATGTTCATCCCTCCCTCCCTTCACAGTTGACCTAAAAATACCATGCAATGATGGAAATTAAGAGTTATTTCAGGTTTTTCCATGATCAAAATAATTAAAGTTGAATACCAAATTTTATGGTGTCTTAATGTCCATTGAAGTGAAATATGAAAACCACATTAAAATACGGTGAAGTTGAAGTATAGATTTGATCTGATTGAAATTAAGAATTCCCTTTCCAAATTTGAATATGTTTTATTCATTGTAAACAAATTTTTTCCATGTGCTTATCCTCTTGGTTTTATAAAAAACTAAATTTAGTTACCCTAAAATTAATATAGGGCGATTATTCAATGATTTGTTTCCATATTGATGTATTCTCTTACTCTTTATTTTTTTCCCTCTCCTTTTTTTGTTGGTTGAATTCTATTTATTCTTAATTCTTATTCTTAATGCTTTACAAATTTCGAACATTGTTGCTTCAAAATAATTTTATAGAAAAATAGCCTTGCCTGGTTAGAATTTCTTCTAAATTCTTAATTATAATGCTTTACAATTACCTTCTATTTCTTCTTCTTCCAAAACATTCATTTCCCTTTCCCCCTCTTCAAATACCAACTTCGGAACAACATATTGATTTTACTCTTAACTTTCCAAACATCATTAAGTGTTTCCAATCTGGTTGGATTATGGTGTGACGTTGTAAGTGATTTCTGCAAATTTTCAATCACTAGCTCACAAACTTGATAAAATTATCAATCTTAACATATGCAATTCATTTCTCTAGAGATTCTTTTAAATTATATATGCACATCTCAGCCTCTGTCTTATCAATCCTTAAGGCTTTCTTCGTACTTTCCCATTTGCAAATAACAACGGTTATGTTTTAATGAGTAGGAGATAACCTCATCATTTAAATCAATTGCTTTTGCATTATGCTGAATAACAATTTATTAAGTGAATTTTATTTCTTTTCTTTAACTACATTTTCAAGATCCTTTTGGTTTTATGCCTCAGCTTTCGGGGCCTTCTTCTCTTTCTTGTGTTATGAAATTTACATTGGTTTTGGTTATGGCTAATGTTTTGGTTATCATTTGGATATGGGTAGGTTGAACCACTATGATCCTTTGGTGTGGCATAAGTTAACAGAAAATAACACACCCAAAACCTGCCTCATGCATTGATCATTACATTACATATTAATGTTTTCAGGTTTTTCCTGAAAATTTTGATTCCTCTAAACAATATTACGTTGTTGCAACTACATCCTTGCCTCTCGTTATCTAGATAATTTTTCCAATATTTGGCCACAACAATATGTTTCCAAATGGAGAGCATGTGGCTTCAAAATTTCTTGTTGGAAGTGCATCATCAAGGCTTGATTTTAACGTTTCATTACATGAATCAAACTCTAGGATCTTTATGTAAAAGGAAATTGCATCATTATATTTTCGAAGACCAATATAGCATGTTCCAAGCTTGTTGCGATCCTTGAACCAATTTATCTTAACATGCACAATATTTTTGGCATCATGAATGGCACCATTATGTAATGAAGCATATACTACACACCATCTTGAATATAAAACCTGCTTTTAGGACTAGCAAGAAAAAGCTAGAGAAACACAACATTTCCTTTTTCTATTTCACTATCTAGCAATATATAATGCTAATAATGAAGATATAGAGATATAAGAATCTAGTGAGGTTCAAAACTCAATTGAAATGCACAAATTTATGAATACAGATACGATATTTGTAGTTTTTAGCAAGACAATGTTATAGCTCCATGGTTCGTGAAGCATTATTTTACTTTGGGCCTTGATTGTTAGAGAGTAAGTGTCCCTTGTTTGTACTTGTGTGAGATGTAATACTCACCAAATTTTATGTTAGTTGTATTCATGGGCTATGTTTTCACTTGAGATAGATAGCATTGGTTATGTTCTCATTGTCCTTTTGTATGGTTGGATCTTTCATACTCGTTACTTTTAGTGTATGTACACTCCGTCTATTGGGAATTTTTACTAGGGATGATTGCATTTGAGTGGAATTTAGCACAATACATGTTCTTTTACTCTTTCAAAAGTATTGTATGGAAAAACACCATATAAAAAAAAACACATACTGTGTAATGTACCCATTACCTTCTATCTCATTTCAAAGTGTAAGGTAGTTTTGAAACCACATTTTTTAAACTTTTATGTACTCTAGTACCAATTTATCTTTTTCAAACTCATACCTACTATCAAACTTTGTTAAAAATCGTGATAATACTAAGGGGTTGAATTAGTATTATAGCCAATTTTAATAATTATAAACAATAATGATTATTTCAATTTATTTAGAAATTAATCATATAAGTAATACATAGAAAATTGTAGAGACACCATATGTATGTGGAAACCCCTAAAGGAAGAAAACCATGAAATTTATATCTAAATATTTTCGTTAAATCAATTTTTTTGGCTCCAACCAAAAGGAGATACCCATCCCCGAAATTTACAAGCACCTACTTGAAAGAAGCACCAACTCCTTGCTTTTTAATAGGCTCCGACCTAAAGAAAACACCAACTCCCTGATGTTTTACAGGTTCCAACACATTTTTCCTACCAAATCCTTATTTCATAAAATTTTCAAACTCATATCCATAGGTATTCTTTATACATCATTATTTTGTACAACTACCCGGTTTTGTGATTCAATTCATGTTCTAAGTCCCCTGCTTGGCTTCACAAACATTCTCTAACAATCTTCTACAATTACATGTCTCCAATAAACATCGTTTCACTCTACTTTATTCCTTTGTGCCACAAAATACTGCAAACAATTCTCTTTGTAAAATTCACAAACGATTGGGAATTACTTCTCACGATCAATTGCTAATCTCCGTGGCTTATTTTTATTGTAGTGGATTGGTAAAATAAAGCAGGGCCGACACTCAACCTGTATAATTTTTATTTTTTTCTAATTTTTCTTTGTTGGATATTCGGTTTGGATGATTAGGGTGCAACTTGGTTCCTTGGATCTTTGGGGATTAAGTTGGACTACACGAAACCATATGATGTGACTATACTATAGAAAATCCAAATCCAAATCCATCTGAGAGTGACAAATTATGTTACACCCAGATTATTTACAACCCAAATTATACACTTCAACACCAAAAAATTCATTCTTTATTCCATAAGATAAGGAGTTGTGACTATGATCAAGAGATCATGTGTTATTCTCAAAAATGAAAGTGCTCGAAACCGTACCGAACTTGAGTGACTGGAAAGGTCTCGTCATTGTGATTCCGATGTCGTAAATGGTTCGAAAAACCAATGTCGTATGAGGAAGATATCACGTTCTGTTTGTTTTCCCAAACAACTAAAATTTTGTGACTGGGATGCCCAGTTAGCATGAAGGTACAGTTAGCAGATGGCATATTATGGGGAATATTCCCTTTTCTCACGGCCAATCAGATTACGCCACGTGTCTGAATCTGAGCCATTGATTTGATTGTACGAGATGTGTTTCTGACCATTGGATGGGGTTTGTACATTTTTTATTTGGGTCGTTGGATGAGAGACACGTGGCAAGACCGAAGGCTGCCACATGTCCTTAGGAGGGTATGGTAAAATTTTGTTGGAGGCCACAGGAGTTGACCCCAAGACCTTGGGCGCAGGCGCGGACATGCATAAACAACTTCTCTACGGGTTTTACTTAACACTATAGGTATTCGGCTTTATTATATTGTTTAACAATAGTTTGGGCGGATAAAAAAGGGGCCAGCCCCAACCACCATATACCCAATGGCTATGACCGAGACCCTAGCGCTATCCAAATTGCGTGGTTAACATAACTTAACATGGTCCATTTCTTGGGTTCCGCCGACGGTTGCGGTGGTTGTTAAGGTTAGGGTGTGCATGTGGCCACCCTAACCGTAATATCAATTGCCAACGGTTAAGGAATGGAGGAGTTGGAGCGCACCCCTAATTTTAGGGAATTCCATTAATTTAACTCTAGTTAAGTGGAGTTCTCCACTTTTGGTGGAGTCTTTCTAGCTGACGTTGGGAAAAATGCATTGGGGGGTCAATTTTCGACCAATTTGGGTGAAACAATAGTCTACCTACACTAATTTGAGCATTCTGGAGCCACTGGTGCAGAAAAAATAGCCATTATAGGCTTGTAAACACATGTAATTTACAATTTTGAGCATAATGACAAAGAGGGACATGCCATTGGCAGTTGGACCAATAGATGTGGCCCAAGAGGGGTGAACTGCTTCATCATGCCTGCTATGTAAAACTTATGTGTGATTGTTTTTCTCTATTATACACTGTTGTTCAGTGTTTTTTAGGCTTATTTGCATGCTTAAATTTCACAAATTCATCTATGTTTCATGGTTAAAACACTCATTCCTTAAGAAAACAAATGGATACAAATTGTACATGTTTTTAATACTGAAGGGACACTTAGCACAACTAACTAATACACTCCTTTCATATCAGGTTGGTATCAAAGCTAGAGTTTATTCTTTGGTGTTTTTGTGTGCAAATATTTGTTAACTGTTTGCAAGGTTTTTCATGCTTACTAGGCTCAAGCTTAAGAGAGGAGAAGGCAAATTAGTGGAAGCAAGAGGTTCTCAAAGTGAGCCATAGCAAAGGAGGGCAAGATTTCCACATTCTCCACCACTTAGTTCACCACCAAAAGAAGCAGAAGAAGCAATAAGCATGCCTCCAGGAGAAGAAGAAACCCATGAAGATATGGATCCCAAAGAGGAAGAAAGAGTGTATAGAAAAGAATTTCTCGACTTGACTGAAATGGTTAGAGTCCTTTATCAAGAAAGGAATGAGAAACTAGAAGAATAAAGGTCCAAACTCCACAAGGAAGGATAAGGATCAGCATGAGGCCACAATGATGAATATAAATCAAAGAAGGGCAATGGAGGGTGGAGACAGTGGAAAGTCACCATCACCACCCTCATATTCATCCTCATCATCCTCTACTTCATCTTCAGTACATCAGCCATACAAGTCAAAGAACACAGGTAAAAGTCCTTTTCTAAAACTTGATGTTAAGTTTGAATTTCTAATGTTTAATGGTGAAGTCAATGCAGAAAAGCTAGATAATTGGATTAGGCAATTGGAGGTCTATTTGAGAATCCAAAATTTTCATGATGATGATACCAAAATCCAACTAGCTTCATTGAGAATGGAAGGTGCAACACTTGTTTGGTGGGAAGTCAAGACAAAGGAGGAGATCAAGAAGCATGGTAAGATTATTTTATCATGGATTGATTTCATTATAGCAATAAAACAACATTTTTATCCATTAGCTCATATGCAGAAAGCCATAATGGAATGGAAAATTTTTAAACAATTGAAAGGACAAAATGTACAAGTTTATACTCAAGAATTTAGGAGAAGAGCTCTCTTATTAGGAGTAGAATTGCAGAGCCAAGAAACTTTGCTCAAGTATATAGGAGGCTTACATACCTACCTAAGACATACTATCCTCGTATTTAACCCTACAAGCCTAGATGAAGTTTGTGTATAAGCCACACATTTAGAGGCAAGGGGAAAACAAAACATAGATGAGAATGAGGAAAATAAGTTTAAAGGAAAATGGAAGAAAAAGAGAAATGCAAATATCAAAAAAGAGAAGGGAAAAATATTTTGCAAAAACTATTCTAAAACTAGCCATGATGAAGACCATTGTTGGAAACTTCATCCAGAGTTGAAACCAGAAATTTTGAAAGCCAAAGAGAAAGCCAAGGAGAAAGGCAAAACTGTGCAATAGCTAAACAAGACTTAGGGTCAGATTCAGGAGATGAAACAAAAATCATAGCTATAGGACTAAATAACATGAAGGGGAAATAGATTGAAACTAAACCCAGTCCTAATATATCTAATTTTCACATACAAGCTCCAAATGAAGATGAGAGAATTGAATTGTTTCATGTGAGGGTCATTTCCAAACATACCAAGGTTGACACATTGTTTGACAGTGGGTCACAGGCAAATTTAATCTCTGAAGACTTGGTCAAGAAACTTAATCTTGAGACCATTCCACATCCGAAACCATATCCACTTGGTTTGATTTGTAAGGATGCAAATTTACATGTTTCAAAGAAGTGCATGTTGCGCTTTGCAATAACTGCACATTTCATTGACATAATTAAATTAGATGTTGTTACGCTTGATATAACAGGTATGGCGTTGGGCAGTCCTTACTTGTATGACAGGAAAGAAATCTTCCATCACCATGAGAACAAATACCATTTATTCAAAGATGGCAAGGAGTATACCGTGAGAGCTCATCGTAAGAAACTAGACACTTCTTTAGTTAATGCAGGGCAAATGAAGAGGCTAGTCAATGCAAGCCAAAACTTGACATTGATGATGATTAAACAAAGAGATGTTTTACATCATCATTTTCAAAAAAATGTTGATGTATGTAATGAGTTGTTTTAGTTTGGAAGCAGGTTGTCTTTGAAAGAAGATGACAAGTAGTTGCAGTAGTCGACATTGGTGTTGAACGGTGTTGAAAACAAGGTGTCAGTGCAAGAAGTTGCAAAGGTCAAAGAGAGGACAAAGCAACTTGGAAAAGAAGGCACGGGATTTAGAAATGTTCATTGCTGGTTTCTGAAAGGCATGGTACAATGGCGAAGAAACTTGGTCCAGAGTCGACACAAGTTCAAGGCAAAAGCAGCAAAAAATTTCCGTAAGGACATAATGCAAGGTGAGAACAATTCCAAGTTTCCTTTGATTATAGACCAATGTAGCAACAAGATGTTTACTACAAAGTTAGATTGATGTTCTGCAAGTTCAGAATATGTGCAGGATGACAGTGTCAAAGACATTAATGGTTGGTCAACGAAATCAAGGGAAAATTTGTCTTTTCATGAAAAACTCCAATTAATGAAATTAGGGAAATTTCAGTGGATAAAGATTGGAAGAGTGGGGACACATTCTCCTCATCTTCATGTTTAGTAATCCATAGAGATTTTGGGGTCTAAAATCTTCCCAGTGGGGATGTATGATTGTGAAATCATGTGTTATGCTAAAAAATGAAAGTGCTTGAAACTATACCGAACTTGAGTGACCGAAAAGGTCTCGTTGTTGCAATTCTGGTGCCGTGAATAGCTCGAAAAATTGATGTCGTATGAGGAAGTATCGCGTTCTATTCTTTTTCCCAAATAGTTAAAATTTTGTGACTGTGATGCTTAGTCAGCATGCAGTTACAATCAGCAGATGGCATATTCTGGGGAATATTCCTTTTTCTCATGATTAATCAGATCGTGCCACGTGTCTGAATCTGAGCCATTGATTTGATTGTATGAGATGTGTTTCTAACCATTGGATGGGGTTTGTACGTTTTTTATTTGGGTCGTTGGATGAGAGACACGTGGCAAGCCTGGAGGCTTCCACGTGTCCTCAGGAGGGTATGGTAAAATTTTGTTGGAGGCCACAGGAGTCGACCCCGAGACCTCGAGTGCGGGCGCGGGCACGCATAACCAACTGCTCTACGAGTGTTACTTAACAATAGTTTGAGTGGATAAAAAAAGGGGCCAACCCCGACCACCATATACCCGATGGCTATGACTGAGACCCCAACGCTATCCAAATCGCGCGGTTAACGTAACTTACCACGGTCCATTGCTTGGGTTTCGCCGACGGTTGCGGTGGACGTTAACATTAGGGTGCGCATGTGGCCACCCTAACCGTAATATTAATTGCCAATGGTTAAGGAATGGAAGAGTTGGAGCGCGCCCCTAATTTTAGGGAATTCCATTAATTTAACTCCACTTAAGTGGAGTTATCCACTTTTGGTGGAGTTTTTCTAGCTGGCATTGGGAAAAATGCATTGGAAGGTCAATTTTCGACCAATTTGGGTGAAACAAGAGTCTACCTAGACTAATTTGAGCATTTTGGAGCCACTGGTGCAGAAAAAAAGCCATTAGAGGCTTGTAAACACATGTAATTTACAATTTTGAGAATAATGACAAAGAGGGACATGCCATTAGGAGCTGGACCAGCAGATGTAGCCCAGGAGGGGTGAACTACTTCATCATGCCTGCTGTGTAAAACTTATGTGTGATTGTTTTGCTATGTTATACATTGTTGTTCAATGTTTTTTAGGCTTATTTACGTGCTTAAAGTTCACAAATTCATCTATGTTTCATGGTTAAAACACTCATTCCTTAAGCAAACAAATGGAGACAAATTGTACATGTTTTTTAATACTGAAAGGATGCTTAACACAACAAAATAATACACACATTTTAGATCAGACTATGGGCTACTTCTATGTCAGCTTGTCGCTTCACTGCTCATTGACCTTTGTTTACATATTTTATGCTTCTACTATCGATAATACCCTTAGCATTTGCCTCTTTTAGCGCCTACAATCAAGGGTTGTGACCATGCTCCACTACTTGCCACTCGATGCTTGTTGGTGTGCGCAACACTTTACGAGCTGGGCAACGACCAATAGATTGGACCATCATTGATGGTGCTCCCCTTGATGGGAAAACCTTTGTCTAATACGCCACCGCTCACCAATTTTACACTTTACCACTAATCGACACTCACCAATGCTTGTTTCCTTATTTTTGGGTGGTGGGCAATGACCAATGACCCTACCTTTGTAGACTCATGAAAATTATAAAGAAATTTAACATTGAAATATTTTGCAAAACCAGTGCTTGGCACTAATCCCAAGACATCCAAGGTTTCCACGACAAAAATTCAAGAGTTAATCACAACCTACCATGCATCATGCTTATAGAGTGTCATGTCATCATTGCTACCACCTGTCGTGCTACGTCATTGCCATGTGTCACTCAGAAAAGGTACACTTGGCCACCCAAAAGGACCAAATTTCCCTGCCACATGCTGTGCCATAGAGTGCTAGATAGTGACTAGATGTCACTCTATACATGTCACTACCACTTGTCATTTCCTCACCGGGCCACGTCATTTACCCGCCACCTGACACCTTGAAAGTCACGTTAATGCTTGTTTCTTGTTGCCTTGCCACCATGTTCATTGTGTGCACTTCATTCATCTTGGAAGTCCCATTATAACCTTTTTTTTCTAGGTTGAACTCTATTTATTATACTTCTCATTGATGGCAGGATGTTAATATTTACATATCTATTATTGTACTACTAATATATGGTAGGATGTTAATATTTACATGTCTATGAAGCATTGAGAAGGATTAAATTTTTCAAAATGCAATTTTTTTAGTGAGATGTTAATATTTACATATCTATGAAGCATTGAGAAGAAGGATTACTTTTTTCAAAACTCAATTTTTTCAGTGAGATGTTAATATTTATATATTAATCAAGTATTGGGAAAGATTACTTTTTTCATTTATGGTTTTGTCTTAGTATTACTCTTATAGGGTCTTTTCTAGCTCTTTGGTTGTTATTATATTGTAAAGCACTTTTAGAAAAATGATGTGGATAGAGGAAAATCCCCCTAAGACTCCTAACAACTCCATGTTTTATACTTTTTATTTGTTGCGTTACATATTTCTGTCTATATATACTAAGTGAAAAACCATGGCTTACATTAATAACCCTTAGATTCACAGTAAATAACAAAACTTTAGATGAAGAAATACTTCCCTTATTGCATTAGCATTTGTCCTTGATCTTGATTTTTGTTTTATGCTCTTCTCTTTTCTACTCTTGTTTATATTTATATCTCTTTTTCATCTTTCGGCACCTAGCTATTTATAGCTGAGTATGCTTTTGATTTCAAAATGAAAATTTTACAAAGTTAAAGAAAAGCGTCCACTTTATTTCCTAGTACTTCACTTATTCAATTTCAAATTACATGTATTATTAGCCCTAGTCATTTTTATTTTTGTCTGCCAAGTTGTTTGTGATCCTCCAAGATTGACCTGTGGCTTGAGGAGTTGTGACCCAAGGGCATCTAAGTTGTCAAAGACACCTGGGGATCGCACCCGACCTGGGCCACACCAACCCTTTAGATGACTGGATTTATATCATGTCTCCTCCCCCTAGCACGGTGCACAACCACCCCCGTGAAGTTTGATCCTGGATCGCCTCACTAGTGAGGCCCATCCTCAACCAATTGTTCTCCTGGGACTTGACTTATTAGCCCTAGTCATTATCTAGGAAGAAATAGGAGTTTTAAAATGCTAAAATATTATTTTAATAAAAGTGAGAGTATTCAATAAAAAAATATTTTATTATCATTTAGTCAAAATAGGTGAACGTAGACCTTATAAGAAATTGAGGATGGTTGTCTGCACAAGCGTGATATGATATTTTTGTATTTGTCACAACCATGGTAAAAAATACATGTAATAGATTTAATAAAGGAAAAATAAGACCAAGGTCATGGGACATGTATTCTAAGCTTAATATTAGGAAAAACATCCTAGTATGGGTGTTCATTTGGTTTATTGTGGCTAAAGGAAATTGGCAAAGGCAATGACAAAGGCCTTGGAAAGGCAGGAGGAATTAATTGACATTTTATTTATGAAAATAATATAAATTAGGAGAAAAGGAAGGTGAAAGGTCACAAGTTGCATGTGAGGAGGAAAATGAAGGAAAATAATGGAAAATTGAAGAAATTAGAGGTCTCAATGATAAAAAGGCTTTTGAAGATCAGTTCACAACTTTTGCCAGTAGAAGCTTTTTCTAGTTCAGTTTTTGAGCTCTCTCTCTATTCTCTTTGTTATGCTCTTGGACACCTGGAGTATTCTTGGAGCACTCTAACATTGAATCAAGGAAAGAAAAGAAAGGACAAAGAAGGCAAATAAAAGAAAAGATCAAGCAAGGAAAAGAGGGATCAAGCTGCCACAATGGGATTACTTGCAGGTATCAAGTTGCATGAATGATTTCCTTGCTAGTTTTGGCATGCATGGTACATGATTGTGTGCTTTTGGTTCTCTTGTTTTCATTGGCATGGGTTTTTCCATGTGTGATAGTGGTTTTAAGCCTTGATTTTCCATTTCTGAATAACCATGGTGTGATGGGGTTCTCTTTTACTTGGTTGAGTTGGATTGCTGAATGGTTTCGAAATTGAGTGGGGTGGTCCAGGAGGAAAGACATGGCCTAGGAATCTCTAGAACGGTGTAGGTGATATTGCGGTAAAGCCTGATTGTGTATGCCCTTGTTAGGCCTAGGAATTATCGACCAGTGAAGGTCAGGTATACGGTAAAGCCTAGAGAGTCGAGTCTCGTTGGGCCTAGGAATCCTCGACCGGTGAATGGAGGGATATACGGTAAAGAATAGAGGTTGGAAACAGAAAAAATCCTCATGGTTTAAGTGGATATATCTAGAGGCATCCATCATTTTATAGGCCTATTGATCCCTGAACAGTATATGGTCAAATTTCAATAAATCCCAGTAATGTATGTTTCTTGTTTGTGCCTAAGAATCCCTTGGCGGGATTGCGGTAAAGCCTGATTGCATAAATGAGGGCTTGGGCCTAAGAATACTTTGGTGGATTGCAATAAAGGTTGAGGAAGCCCTGGTTGGTTTGTTGAAAGTCCCACATTAATGCTTTGAATATGGCACACAGGTGATTGGTTGAAAGAAAGATTTGGTTCAACCCAATCTATGGTCAGGTGGTACGTGGAAGTCCCTAAATTGGTTGGTTTTTGCATATGTTAATAAGAGCTCCATTGCTCTTGTGTATTACGTGTAAATGTGTTTGTTATTATTGTGAAAATTCCAACTCCTAGATCTGGAATCCTACTGCAGAAAACTGAATTAACTTCTCCTTCTTGTTATTAAAAATAAACAAGTTATTTGTAGAT
This sequence comes from Pinus albicaulis, assembly GCA_034641835.2. NCBI lineage: Eukaryota > Viridiplantae > Streptophyta > Pinopsida > Pinales > Pinaceae > Pinus > Pinus albicaulis. The sequence continues at coordinate 34,057 of JAXQQM020080986.1, forward strand.
TTATTCTATAAACATTGAAGTAATTACAGAAGAAACCTTCACTTAATTAAATTTAGATGTGGAAACAAGAAACTGAGCAAAAGAAAAACATCGCACAAGACACCATTATTTTTGGACTAAGTCCCTGGAAAAACCCAATGCGAGAAAATCGGCGCAACAGATCTGAAGGTTTTATTATTTAGAAACTATTATTCTGAATACATCTATGAATGTATCACTGAACGATTTAGTTATAAAGAAACACCGACAAAGAAAAATAGTGATATTACCTCGTACTACAAGTCTCGACTGATCCGGTAGTTGAAATGACGAAACCCCAGCACCCTCTGAGCAGTAGCTGCGTAGACCTGTGTGGGGATTTATGATGGACTGCATCACCCCTTTCGTGTGATCTTTTAGCCCTTAGGAAACTCAATCCCAGCCCTCCCAACTCAGAATCTTGATTTCCGAGCTGAAACTCAGAATTCTGCTCAAAAATTGCGCTACCTCTACATGTGGCCTGCGTGGCCCTATGTCACCCCTTCTGGGTGCTACGTCACCCTCTATGGGATCTGTGTTGCTTCCTCTGCATATTTTTCTACCTCTCTGTTGATGATCCTTGGCCCCAGAGAAGATCCTCCTGCAAAAACTATCTTTGCCCCTCAACTGCGTGAAAAATCTCTAGATATGGTTTTCCTATGAGCACTGCTCACTTTAGAAAATTCAATCACTTGATCCTTTCGGTGTGTTTTACAAATGACCCTCAAGCCTTTCTTTACAGTCTTCTCGGTGAGTCTTCAATGACTGAGATTAGATATCCAATCAACGGTTAAGATTACATTTAGACTTGATCTACTTTTTCTAGAAGTTTCACCCACAATTTAAATTAATACCCATTAATTATTTTAATTTCCTGAGTTAGACTTAGGGTCCTCATTAAAAATAATTAATTTATCAAATAAAACTGTTTCTGGGTGGAATTTCCCAAACAAATCTCTAGGTTATGTGTAATACATGTGTCTAAGCCTCTCCACAAAGTTTGAGACTTAGATCACATTCGATGCTACCAAAAATAAACACTCCCTCTTAGCGAGGAATGTGCTTTAGAAAATATGCTTTGTTGCACACTGCTCTGACTCTAAAGCATCTCCCTCTGCGATGTTGATGTCTGACATGCTGTCCAGCAACCACTGTGTTGCTGCTACAATTGTAATGTTGTTGAACCTACCATGATCAACATTGCATCTGTATTGCAACTCCCTCTCAAATGTTGCATTTGCTGCTAGCACTGCCACTGCTAACTCTCACTACAGCTCAGTTGCTTAGAGAAGCAACTGAAAATAATCCAAAATTTTGAACAAGTGTTCAGGATGCATCTCGATGTTGAAACTCTGACTGCTGCTAGACCCATGTTGTCCCTTTAAAGCACTGCGTTGATGTTTCTTTGCACTGTGTCCCTCTGCATTGCTGCAACTTTGCTCTTCACTGCTCAGATTTTGGTGCTACTAACCATTGCATTTGTCACTTATGCACTCCTCTACATCACTGAAAACTCCTCCAGCCTACTACTGCTTATCTTGGGCACCCATAGCATGGTCATGATCCAAGAGATGGAATCCTCAAGGATCTTGCCCAACTGAATTTCTTGCTAACTTACAGCTCAATGTCACCCCATCTCCCTCCTGGAGATGAGTGGGCACTCATGGTATACTCATCCTCCTCGATATTTATGGGCGTAGCCTTCGGATCGTGCCTTCTCATCCTTGTCCTTTCTCTTCAAAGGACACTGGGTAGTGTAGTGACCAAGTTCATCACACCTGAAGCACTTTATCTTTAAGACATCTTTCTTAGGTCTCCGCTGCTCTTGTTGTCCCTTGGATGCAAGGGCTACGTTTTCCTCCTCCTCCTGCTTCATCTTTGATCCACTGCCACTACTACCATCAAGTTTACACTTGACTAGGTCCCTCCTTAGCTCTTCTTACTGATGTGCAGCCCACATCTCTTCCTAGTCCGGCAAGGTTTCTCTGCTCAGGATGCTCTGGACGAACACCTACATTCTTCAGAGTCTGCGTTAAGAGGCAGTCTCACCATTGCTGTAGGAGAAGGGGCGGCCCCCACTACTACTAGCTGATCATGGATTTCCTAGAGTTTCAATAAGAACGAAACAATATGCTCCCATTTCTGCATCTGCACCATCCTCAGTTTCTGCTCTAAGTACATCTTCTGCTATTTGGAAGAGCCTTCATACAACGCTGCAAAGGCTTCACACATATTCTTGGTTGTGTCCTTGCCAACTATATGGGACACAATATGATCTTTGACTCCATCAAGGAGCATCCTTTTAGAATTCACCATATTAGCCGTGTATTTCTTCAATAGATCTGGTTCTGAAGGGACAACTATCATACTCATCACGAAAAGCTTGAGATCGTACTCATCTAGAAGGCACGTGATTCTTGCCTTCCAGATAATGTAGTTGGAGGCTCCCTCCAACTAGTCCTGATCTCTAAGCCCGTGAGTTTCCATGGTCGTCAAGAAAATGTTGAATCAACTCCTCTTCTTCTCCCTCTGCGCAACACTGGCTGGCTTATGCACTCCTTCTAGAGTTTGTAGATCTGGCTGCCAGAATTGCAGCTTAGATCTTGGAAAAATGAAATTCCCTGGCTTGGAACTTCGTAAGGAAGAAAATTTCCTCATTGTGCTTCCATTTCCTCTTATGATGACTTTCTGCCCAACAAAACAAATTCTGCTTGTTAAAAACTGCGTCCCACCAGCTCTGTGCTAAGGCTCTGTGCTGCTCCCTCTAACTCAACAAAATTTGATATGGAAGCCCTTCCTCTTTGTCGACTCACTCAGAGAGAGAATTTCCCAGAAATTTTAGTCTTCCAAGCTTGGACTGCGTAATCCCTCTCGGGATTCAAACTACTTCTTTCTGCAGCTATTCAACCTCCTTCTCAGCGTTGGATCTGCTCTTCCTGTTTCACATGCAACACTCCACAATCTCTGATACCATGTGAAAATTCCAAGTACTAGATCTGGAATCCTACTACAACAAACTAAATTAAATTATCTTACTTGTTATTAAAAATAAACAAGTTATTTGCATATTTCTTCTATAAACATTGAAGTAATTACTGAAGCAACCTTCACTTAATTGAATTTAGATGCAGAAACAAGAAACTGAGCAAAATAAAAACATCACAAATGACACCATTATTTTTGGACTAAGTCCTCGAAAAAACCCAATGCGGGAAAACTAGTGCAGCAATTTTGAGGGTTTTATTATTAAGCATTAGTTATTATAAATACATCTCTAAATGTCTCACTGGGAAATTCAGTTACAAAGAAATATTGACAAAAAAAAATAGTGAGATTACCTCTCACTGCAAGTCCCGACTGATCCGGTAGCTGAAATGATGAAACCCCAACACCCTCTGCGCTGCTTATGCGCAGTAACTACGTAGGTCTGTGTTTGATCAATTTAGTGTGTCCTAAATTGCTACATTAATTTGTCAATCCGAGATTCGTAAGCTGACGAAGTGTGGCGCACTATATGTGCAAGATAACCTATCTCTTACTTTTTGTTGTTTTTGGGTTTTTTTATTTATCTTGGGGGTTTTTTATCTTGGTTGGTTTCCTAATGTGAGATGGAAATTCTAAAAGACAAGTATGGATATAAATGTTCAAGACAATGATGTCCTTTATAATGATTTCCCAAACTTCAAACTTCAAAAGGGTTTTAAAACATGCAATGACAAAATTAATTCCTAAAAGAAAATGAAAATGTGCCACTATACTAGTGAAACAAACGGTGAACTATTGATCATGAAACCCATTACCCTTGCTGCTGTCTAAATACAAAAGAAATTGTGCTCAAAGAAATCCAAGAATTGCAAGCAAAGTAAAGCTAAAATCAAATTACATCAACTCATATTCTGACCCCTCACCATTAGTCTCGCCATGGCTTTCGGAGGTAATCATAAACAACTTGAGCAATTTGATATCTAATTTGCAGAAAAATAAACTAATATCAAATTACACATTCATACTTCAATCCTTCACCATTAGTCTCGCTATGGCTTTCGGAGGTAACGGATAATGACATGAGCAATTTAATATGTAACTTGCAGAAAAATAAACTAATATCAAACTACACACTCATACTTCAATCCCTCACCATTAGTCTCGCTATGGCTTTCGGAGGTAACTGATAATGACATGAGTAATTTAATATCTAATCTAAATAATAAAGCAAATGTACAAAACTGAAATAAATAAAACAGTGCTGGAATTAAAAGCTAAGAAAAATAAATCAGCAGAAGGACAAGACTGATTCCATGTCATTATTCATTGTAAAACTATGTGCAAATGCCCGGGCTGCCTACTGTAATCTGGAACAAAGACACTGATCAGTTAACAGCAGTATAAAGCATGAAAAATTATGGACAGAAATAAAACGTTAATACCATAAGAGATGTAATATATACACATGAATAACTATGGCATAATGAACGTAAGGAAATAAAGCATGAAACTATACAGCAATAAACAAAACCTCGGCGTGTGCAGGGGCCCTTTGCACAATCCTCGGGCAACAGCTATCAACCACGAATTATGCTTATGAACAGAGTCTTCTCATGTATTCAAAACGCAATCATAACAAGAAAATAATGTCACGGCACAGTGGGCTTTCTTTACAGCAAAATTACATTACAAAAGCTAGCTATTATGCGTATGAGAACACATTATTTATAACAGAGGATGACATAACTACTTTCCTACAATCTGCGTTGATAAAAGACACGTGAACAACCACGTCCAGAAATCTAGCATTATGGCTGCCGTGAAGATTAAATCTATGGAGGGTGGCCGTTGGATTCGGCTTATGGAGCAGTTCACAGGTGTTGATATGTCCCCTGAGATTTAGGAATGGCCACAGAAGTCTTCACGTGGTGAAAAACGGAGTTCTGTCACTGTAGGATTCTTAGGTTGACCACCGCTTGACTACCTTTGACCACGACCTTCTTTGGTGAATTCGACTGAGCCAATAGGACTCGGTCCATATCCATGTCATTTCCATCTTGCCCATGTGGCTTGATTTGCCTGAAGACACCTGCAATATAGACTTTAACAAAATGGCTGTGGAAAGTTAAAGCAGCTGCGGAAAGTCACAAGATTCCGCAGCTCAATGAGCAAAAATCTAATTCAAACAGCAGACACAAAACATAGTTAAAAACCACTTTAAATGCTCTTTTATGATTAATATGCAATGATGTTGATGACTTAGGAGGTCCAGGTAAATGGAAAAAGTCTAGAAAGGTGTATAGGAAAGATGCAAGTTTGGGACTCAACACTCTGCATGGGGACTTATGATGGATTGCACCACCCCTTCTGTGTGATCTTTCAGCTCTCAAGAAATTCGATCCCAACCCTCCCGGCTCAGAATCTCAATTTCCTAGTTGAAACTCAGACTTTTGCTTAGAAACTATATTGCCTCTACGTGTGGCCTGCGTGGCCGTGTGTGACCCCTTCTGGGTGTTGCTTCACCCTCTCTGGGCTCTGCATTGCTTCCTTTGCGTCTTTCTATACCTCTCCATTGACGATCCTTGGCCCCAAAGAATATCCTCCTACCAAAACTGTCTTTGCCCCTCAACTGCATAAAGAATATCTAGATCTGGTTTTCCTTTGAGCACTTCTCACTTCAGAAAATTCGATCACTTGATCCTTTCAGTGTGTTTTCCAAATGACCCTCACTACAAGGAAAATACCCTCTAGCGGAGGTTATAAAGGAGGTTTTTAGTGTTATAAAATTGGCCAAAATTGTCAAAAAAAAAATTCTACAACATTAGTTTTTGGTAATAGAGGTTTTGGCAGAGTCTCTAATGGAACTTCAACACAACTAAAAAAATCTGGGTGGCCGAAGGTTTTTACGGATGTTTTTCTCATCGGTGTGTGCATCATGTGTGAACGCACCAGTGTGTTTTACCATGTACACACTGGTACTGTAAACATACCAATCACCGGGATGGAAAACAAATTTTGGATGCCCCGGGGCATTTAGAAACGTCCTGGTGCGTGTCACCCAACAAGATGAACCGGGCCGTTTAGGTGTTAAAACGCACCTGGTCGATAAGTTATAAAAATGCACCGACACGTTAAAGGCAAAACGTACCGGTAACGCTTATCAGGTCACCTGGGTGGTAGTCATCGATAAAGCGCACTAGACGTTTTAGTTGGTATTGGTATTTGTGCAGTTCCCATAGGTCGTAGAAATGCATCGGTGCACAATATCATATAAACGCACCGGCGTGTAGTAACTAATACGCACCGGTGTTCAATTTGTATTTTTTAGAAACATCGACATGTGAAAGTGCAATTATTGTGATTTTTTAAAATTCATTATTCATCAAAAGTCGACACATATCTTATAACAATATTCATATCAATTAAATTTTTATTAGTGCATTTGAATGTGATGTTTGGATTAATTTGTTATATCATACCATCAGATTTCACATCTCTTCATTATAATATTTAATCATCCATATATTTAATCAATGGTGTAACATTTCACAACGACAATGAAGAACACAATAGAATAAATTAAAACATATTTTATTATATATATATGAATAAAACACTTTTGTCATAGAAAATGAGACAGTTATTGATATCCTTTTGTCTTTCAATTGGGACACTATGTCCATTACATTAAAAAAAAATGTCTGATTTCACAAACAAATATTTCAAAAAATACAATGCCTTGCTTTGATATCCAAACATATTGATCATCATTCTTCGCTGAAACTGTTGTCAGTGCTCGAGCTACTTCCATGACTTGGTTTATTTAGAGGAATGTTTTGTTCATTGTGTTGATTGTTTTTCTCTTCTTCAAGTTCCATCTACAAATATAAAACTAAAGTGTAATGAGTGTATATACAATGGTGAGAATAAATTGCAATATTAAATAATATACATCAATGTAAATAAAAAAAAAATGTAACATAGCAAGAATTGACTCGTGAACTATACACATTCTTTTAAAACCAAATTTCATGCCATCTTTCAACAATTCATTTGTTGGCACAGTTCCATACTTTGTTTCCTGCAAGTTTTATACCCCATAACAAATCATAGATTTAATATAAAATATTTTTTATTCTATTAATTATAGACAGAGCTAAGTAAAACAAGATAGATGCTTACAAATTCCATAATTAATTTATGATATGCCAACATATACTGACAACCCATATTTAACCCAATGCCAATCAATTTTTTTGATGGTTCTTCTTTGTATGTTAGCACCTGTTTGAAGACATTCAATGACGATTGTTGTAAAACAACTTAAAATATATAAAACTGAAATCTAGTTAAGTTGTTATAAGGAAGTAACAATTATTCACAAACATAGGTATCAACCTTTTTCTTTCTTGTCGTTCTGTTTTATGTGCTGAATGAGTTCTATTTTCTTTTCTTTTTTGCAAGAAAATACTTGAAAATTAATATTTAATGCTAAATTGTTTATATAATGTATTTAATCGAAAAATTCAATGATTATATATTACATTTGAAGCATGTTGTTGTTGAGATGACTCATCGTGCGATGCAATTATGTCCATTTCTTTGACCATCTCCTTGTACACTTTTTTGGACATTCCTACTGACATATTTCTAATATCAGCTCGTTTATCTTTTGAGATTTTCATAATCTTCTTGAAAATATAACATGACAATAAACTATTTAATTTTTATATTGATATATGAAAAATAAACATAATAAAAGTGATATTTATAAATGATTGCTTTGTAGTAATATACACATATAATTCTAGAAAAATATTTAAAGAAATATTACTTTTTCATTCATTCTTTTGTTGTTGTTGTATGTTTTTACTATTAAAATTTTGACATGTCTCATTGACCAATTCTCTGAAAACTCATCCTGTAGTTCAAATAAAATTTGGTTCTTAGAATTATTAGCTTGATTTTTGTATTGTGAGTGGAAAAAACTTCTATACATTCGTTCCAGTAGATCCCTCAAAATTTTAATAAAGTATTTCCCCCTTTCGTCAACCTCTAATACCACTCCAAATGAGTTAAGGAGCAATTCATTTTTATTTGCATGTCATTTTCTTCATTGTTGGTCCTTGTAGAACATTAAATATATGTGAATTAATAGATTGTTTGAAACACGTTATCTAATATTTTTAAATATACTATTAATGAAAATTCAAAAAAGAAACTCATATTAGATCGACATTATTTTTTCATTCGTCTGATTCATCTTTTTTACAATTTTTCCATCAATCTTTTATGCTTTTCTGGTCTTAGATCATAAATAATCTTATTGACCTTAGTCATTTTGTGGCTTTGCATGATACACACTAAACAATACATATTAGTTAAACTTACATATAGTTCTTAATTTTTTTTGCTTGGATTTCGACCACTTTTGACCATCCAAACAATTCCTCCGCCTTACTAGACAACTCCAATTATGATAAATAGATAGAAATATAAATAAACCGAAAGTATGGTAAATAAATAAAAACTACAAACTAAATGTATGATAAATAAATAAAATCTTTTTTTTTTATATTTACTCCATAAATTTCTTTATATTTAAAGAAAACTTAAAAAATGTTTTATTTAAATGAAACCTATGAACAAAATACAATTTTAATACTATAGACTAAATACCATGAACCGAATACCATATTTATAAAATAAGCATGGTAAATAAATAAATAAATATAAAAAAGATATAAAAAAATATAGTAAATAAATAAAAATATATCAAATAAAATTAAAAACCAACATTGATTATATACTAAGTTGGCCAAATACCATGATAAATAAATAAAATATAAATAAATAAAAAATATGATAAATAAATAAAACTTTATTTTATATTGAAGACATAATATTTTTTTTAGATCCCGGGTTCAAATCCAACTGGCTGCCACTATACACCTAGGCGAGGTGCAACAGCGTGCAAGCCACACACAATAGCAATTAACTTATTCCTCAACAAGAGCCGAGACGTCCACTATAGGGTCGCCTACTCTTCTAGCCAAAACACAACATGCGTATGTCTCCACGGAGATTTGAACCTTGGTGGATGCGATGAAAACCTTCTCCCTCCACCATAAGACCTCCGCTTCACAGACAAAGCCATAATATTATTTATATTTACAAAGTACAGCCAAAATTTTATTCTACAACCTTACCCTTTCTTATTCCAGAGCCTTAAGAACTTTCTTGCAATTGCTATATTTTAGAAGAGGTGAGTACATGATAATTTTAATTGTTTGCAATTTGATGTTGATTCCTGTTTTACACAGGAGCAGAAAACAGAAAAGATATAAACACGAGCAGAAAAGATATAAAAGCAGTGGGTGACATGGTTTCGGGAGGTCCGCCATCAGCTAGATCGAACTTGGGTACCGCCAATTGCATGAATATGAATATCAATATCAGACCGCAGCAGAGAGGATCGTGCATCATCGTATTCTTTGTCACCAGTAGTTATGCTTCAGTGGCGCTTGCTATTTTGGTATTCACGTTCCTTTTTAAAGGTTGGCCCTCAGATGTGCAAGACCGACAGATTAACCTGAATGAAATCAATGTGCAAGACCAGCAAATTAACCTGAATGACATTAATGTGCAAGACAGGCGGATTAAGCTGAATGACATCAATGTGCAAGAGCGGCAGATTAACCTGAATGACATCAATGTGGTATGTTAGTTAGCTATTTGGTTTTTAAATTAACACGTTTTGTATTGTGGGTATTTATTCTTTTTAATTTTCTACATAATTCTTGCAATTTTTCGATCCATATATCTTGTAGGCACTTGACTGTGGCATTTTTAAAAATCTATATTTAATCTGTATATTGTACGCATTTATTCATGTCTGCCCTTTTCTAAACCGAAGCAGGTCAGAGAGAGTTTAAATGTGCTATTGAATCTTCCATCTTCTTATTTCTCACATCCGTATGTTTGTCTTCATTCATTTTATAATTAAAATTTGCTGGAGTCTTTACTGGGCATAACCTGTTTCTGCCCTTCAACAGAGGCCTGAACCCAGTGCATTTTTTCTTGCTGTTGGATGCAGCCTAAAACATTCCTTGTTTGATCTTGTATATATATATATATATTCTCCAACTAATGTCTTTCCATTTCCTTTATTTTAAGATTACATTTAGCACATGTCGAAGAACACTATAACAAGCTCCCTAATATCAGGGCTAAAGAAAATGTGTTCTTCAAGCAAGTACAGCTATACTAGCAATTGAAAATCAAACAGTTCTGCAACTGTGATTTTGCAAAAATAAAATTTCAGTAAGAACCAAGAAAAGCGTCTAGGCCATTTTTAACTTCAGTTACTCCACATCATGTAAGAGAGGACAAAAAGTTGTCCATTCCACAAAGGTACAAACATCTGACAAAGATCTACCTAGCAGACAGAACATCCTGTTTTGAGTTCCTAGAGTTAGTGATCTCTAGTAGGCTAGGCCTGCTGCAGTATTCATTGCTTGCTTTGACAATCAATCTGCAATCTTATTTAACTCTCTGAACATATGACAATATGAGAAACTTACCATCCTACTCAAATGCTCCTTGACCCTCCAGATGAGATGCTTCAATTGGGATTCCTGCTCTGCCCTGTAACCCATCCCACAACTAGCTGAGAATCCCCAAAGGTTTGTGCCTCATGGATGCTCTTTCCCACATCAATTCCACCAGCAGAAGGACTGCCTTGACCTCTGCAATGTTATTGGTACCATACCCTAACCCACATGAGTATGAGAAGGAATGGGACTCCAAGATATACAAAACTCATCCTATCCCACATTTGCCTAGGCTACCTTCTGAAGCACCGTTGGAAAACTCCAAGGGCTGGACTTATCTATATTCAAATGACCAATCTGTCTAGGGACCATGACAGAAATTTCCTTCCTATACCCATCAAAAACATACTTGATTCTATAGAAGACCTCTAAGGGGAAGATCGTTCCCTACTCAAATAGCATCTCGTTCCTTGTTCTCCACAAGGCCCAACATACAATTAGTGGAAGTGTTTAAAATTCCTCTAATCTTTTGTTCCCCACCGAGACTTAATAACTTATTGTTAATTTTTGATCATGTTCTATGCCATTTCAGATTAGGGCACACAATACTGAAGGAGATAGAACATACTAATAGATCGATAGAAGACAAGCCAAAACAAAGATGATGATTGGTGGCATTACGGCGGTCAGCAGGATGCTTTTACCAGCAAAGTCCCCAACAGGTCATTCAGCCAAGCGTGTCACACTTAACCCCAAAACAACCCAAACAAAGAATAGTCCATAGATACGCAGCCCCAACGCCATCCAGAGAGAGAGAGAATTCCTCCACACAATGTGTGTCAAATGAACTCTAAGTCTCTCCAATATATAGGAATATTTGGGGGTGTGTGACACGTCCTTTAAGACATTTAAGTCTATATTTTATTCCAGGCCGACCTAGCACATAAGTGGAATAAATTCAAAGTTCATGTTCTGCTCATCCGATAGAGATGATCTTTAGATCAATCTTACACCTCTCTGAAAGAGGAATCCAATAAAAGTATTGGGATCGTCATCTGAGTAGCACAACCTGGAGTTTGGACCTAGTTGTCCAATTTTAACACTCCCTCTCAACTAGGGAGAACTCCATCCACAAGTGCAATCAAACATCGTGCGTCATCCCGTCATAACTTGCTTTGCTGGCCTCTTTATTTCAGAACAGAAGTGGGTCAGTCACAAAGACATCATACCCGACTGATAGATTCAGCCCAGAGGTCTGAAACCTCTATAGGACTGACAAAGAGTCTCATACCAACCCGAAGTTGGTTTACCTGACCCGAAGTCAGTTGGAGGTCCGAAACATCACTAGGACTCAAGAGAGTCATATACTAACCCGAAGTTAGTTTCACTGACCCGAAGTTAGTTGGAGGTCCGAAACCTCACTAGACTTGATCCCAGATCAAGTGGTTGGACATGTGCCATCCTAGACATAGAGAGTACAACAATCTCTGATGCGCCCATCGGTCTTGCTATGGTCTCTATTCACTTTTCCCACCTTATTGGCCAAATGAGAGGTACTTCCTATGAGTCCGAAAGTCCATGGGTAGGATGCATATGGGGCACAGATCAGAGAGAGGTAAATCATCTCAATATCATCACGGTGGGGTAGAAGCACACCAACTAGGTTCGACAAGTCTAGCCCTATGGTTGCTTATAGCACCTAAGCTATCCCCAAAACCCCCTTGGAGATCCCAGAGCTCATCGTCCAAGAGGACCCTTGGAATAGGGTCGTTCCATGATTCCAAGATTCTCACGGAAGGTTAGGAACATGACCTTCCCCAAGGGCATTGTGAGAATATCTGCGACCTGCTCATCAGTTCCTATATGATCGAGCCTTACGGTGCCTTGTTGTACCATATCCCAGATAAAGTGGTACCAGCCATCAACATGCTTGGATCAATCGTGGAACCCAGGATTCTATGACAAATGAATCCCCCTCTGGTTATCACAAAGGATAACGGTGGCATCTAGCACATGCTCGAACAACTCACTGAAGAGCTTTCGCAACTAAGTGACTTCACAACGGGTCATACATGCTGCAATGTTTTCGACCTCAGTAGTGCTCAAGGCAACTGACTTTCGTTTCTTGCCCAAAGCAGATCTACTTGTGAAGTAGCATCCAAATATGCTCTTACGATCCACCACACTGCTAGCCCAATCGGCATCAGTATATCCATGGAGTGTCATACTCCTGGCAGTGTATCTCAGCCCATGGTCTATCGTGCCTCAGAGATATCTCAAGAGTTTCTTGGCACCAACCCAGTGAATGTTATGAAAAACCATGTGTTGATTCAAAGTGTTCACTGCACAACATACGTCCGGATGAGCGTTCACTAAGAACATTATGGCCCCTACGAGTTGACGATACTCGGTAGGATTTGCTAACACGGGCTCAGCAGCGCTGTCGCTCAACTTCTTGAAGTTGAGCTCCATTGATGTCGACACGGACTTGCAGTCCATCATGTTAAATCTTTCCAGAGGCTTCACAATGTATTTTCCTTGAGAAAGGAAAATCTCGCCAGGTTTTTGCCAAACCTTCAGGCCTAGGAAGTAGTGTATCAGTCCTAGGTCCTTCATCTCGCTCTCAGCAGCGAGCTCCCTCTTGCACTGATGAAAGAGAGGGTTAGCACCTGTCAGGAAGAGATCGTCCACATACAACACTAGAATGAGAGGCTTCTCTCTATCAACCTTGAAGTAAAGGTTCGGATCAACATTACTACGAGTGAAGCCCAGCTTCATTAGGTAGCTATCTATCTTCTCGTACCAAGCTCTAGGTGCTTGCTTCAGCCCATAAAGGGCTTTCTTCAACCTGCAGACATGGGTGTCTCATACCTGGACTTCGAACCCCAGAGGTTGCTCTACATACACCTCTTCCTTTATCGCACCATGCAGAAATGTGGTCTTTACATCCATCTGATGAAGACTCCATCCTTACGTCGCAGCAAGGGCTATGATCGATCGAATGGTGGTATATTGGGCCACAGGTGCAGGTGTGTCATCATAGTCTATGCCTTCTTCACGGGCAACGAATCTTGCCTTGAAATTTTCAGCACTTCCATGCTTGATTTTGTATTGACGTGACAACAACTTTGATTTGTGGTCTAGGAACCATATCCCATACATCACCCTCTTATCCTTGCAGATTTAGATACTTTACAGCTTCTTCAAATGATCTAGGCTCATATTGTACTCATGGCAGCTAGATACCCCTGGTATTTATATGGCTTCTTGGTTTTCCTCAGGAATTTCCCCCTCTGAAGCAATATGTCCTGAGCCATGAGGATTTTTTTCGTTCAGCAATGGTATCTACGTAGGAGCATATACAATTGTATTCTCCCTCTTAATGCCAGCTTCTCTCTCTCGAGAAGACATCTATTTTAAATGAGGGCATCCTAGACACTAGCTTGGAAAGGGTATTTATTCTCCATAGACAAAACCATCCAAGACTACAGTCTTTTGCTAAAGATTCCAACAATGTGTCTGAGGGCTGCAAAAACACATTTTACCATTGCACTCCTATGTGAAACTGCTATTGTCACATGCTTACTGCTACATAGGTGTCTATCTATGTCACTGTCCAACAGGGAGAATATATCAATCAAGCCTCAACTTGTGTTAGAAGTCCTGTTATTCTGAGGAGGTCTGCTGTAGCTTCCTCAACCAGCCTTCTTTATTATTACCCACCGAACTAGGAATCCAAACATGATTCCTTCTTTCATAATTCTGCACTTGAGAGCTTCATCTACTACATCTGTCATCTCATCTAGCACTGCTTCTCAATTTCAGATTTACATTTAATAGTTGACTGATCTAGGGCTTCAAGTCTTTAGATCTTAGTTCTGCAATTTGTCTCCTAAATTGCACAGATCTAGGAACCAATCATACAGATGTTCCAGTCACAGAATTTACCCTTTGTCATGTTAGTCCATACTTTATGTGATACTTTTCCGTTATGCAGATCTAGCACAGTCATAAATGCACATCAATCAATATTGTTCATTACCGATGAACATGCCTCATCTTGATTTCTAACCATAGTGCACATGCCACAACATATAAATTGTGCCTGGAATCTTTACATTCAACGTTTTGAATGAAAATCTTATTTATTTTCTGTCCCTCATGGTTTGCAGGGACTGTCCAATAATTCAAAGGATTCACTGAAATTGCTGTACACTATTGTAGTTTTCTGTTAGGTTATTTTGCAGACTGCACCATCCACTTAACCAGACATAGGACAGCCTTTTGAAACTGCAGCCTAGGCAAGGCAAGGTGCCTTATGAATGGGCTGAAGTTCTGGGTATGAGATAGTCTCTAAAGAATGATCATGGGCAAAGATTTAGTCACACGACCCAACCTTCTTATCCAAAACATACCTCCAATGATGCAACTTTTTTCCCTTGCATCCTCGATGACCTTGTAATGTGAGGAGGCACCTCTATTTTATTTTGGCCTTCAAAATGCCACCTACAGGCCTGCGGCCTGGTCATGATGGATTTCTTGCCTAGAAAACAGTCTTCCAGCAATCTTCCACAGACTATCGTAGCTTCAGCTACCTTTGTATCCCAGACAGAACATGAAATGGGCATTAAAACGACATAGAGCAGATCCAAACTTACCTTTGGGCAGACGTTAACTGCTGATGGAAGCCTTTAATCCGCATTTTAATGTTGTCTTGTCCAACACCTTAACACTATTGTACACAACCCTTATCCACACTTCTTTCAGACTTCTTCATGCTGTTATTTCACAGAGGCATCCACACATCTTTTCTTTATGCTTCGGGCAACTCTATAAGACGTAGACCTGGTATGTCGTATCACAGATCTTCCTTTGCATTTATTACTCATACCAATTTGTAGTGCCACTTGGTAAACCATAGAGAGATCGATGCTACCTTTATTTAGCCGAGAACTGAGTTAACATTGCTCGTGTATGTGTAAATACACCGGGCGGTTGGCTGCAGTAGAGTCATATCAACATAACTCTCTTATGTGACAAACCTTTTTACGAATAATTTTTGCAAACATTGGAGCGGGTAACCAAAGTTTTGTTGTCAATTAACTTCAGCAAAGGTATTTAAATGCTGAACCTTTGCTATATGTAAAAATTGAACTGCAGACCCTTCTTATATTTACACTGCTGTCGTATGCTGTTCCTGGTTAGGGCACTTGCACACTGCAACAATGCTTAGAACGTCACCCAAAACAACCTTTAAATGATAGCGACTTCCCTTCACTTGCTGCGACCTTCCTTCATTTGCTCCTCACCTTCTTTACGGTTGATCTGGGCATAGAACAACCCTCAACCTTTCTACGCTCCTTTGCTGCAGGCTTGGTAAAGGCTACGACTGCCTTTTCCCACGTGTTCTGTACCCACAAATACAAAATTTTCCTCAACAAAGACCATAGTACAGCGGCAACAATCTTTTGCAGTGATGACCGAATCAGTTGCTTCAGATCTTGCTCTTGCCTAACCGTCTCTAAAACTGCCCAGATTTCTTCCGAAGGAGATGCGGCTTTCCTTCCATAGAGGGCTGCCTCTTTACGCTGCAAATTCTAGGGCAGATTCCTCCCTTAGGTGCAGCAACACCCTACAGTTGCAGCAGCAACCTCTCTAGGGCTGCGACTTACCTCAGGTAGCTGTGGCTGCCTTAACATCCCTTCAATCAGATTGCGACATCCTGGTTTGAGGGCTAATTCGCTTTAAACGAGCCTTCAAATGTACCTTCTTGTTTCAGCCTTTTAGCAGCATCTACAGCCTCCTGAAATCGCCCTATTTCCCTATGCTTGTCATCCTTTTTTGCTGCGGTAGGATTTCGGTGATGCCTCTAGGCCAGCGGCATTTTAGGAGGTTCTTGATTTGCTTCATGGAGGCCTTGCTATAGTGCTATGGCCTGCGGCCTAGCACACAGCAGCCTAGAGCCTTCAGTCCCCCCAAAAAAAATGGTTCCCAAATAGTGTAGCTTTTAACCTTCAAGGGCTCGGACTAATAGTTTGCAAGCTCGACCTTTATTACAACAGATAATAATCCCACGTAGCTCCTTCTTCTTGCTGTGGTAGTTGCGTCTAGGGCACAGGAGAAATTCCTTTAACACATATTTGGGCATTGTCTTCCCCTTAAGCTTTGATACCATGTTAATTTCTGATCATGTTCTATGCCATTTCAGATTAGGGCACACAGTACTGAAGGAGATAGAACATACTAATAGATCGATAGAAGACACGGCAAAACAGAGATGATGAATGGTGGCATTACGACGGTCAGCAGGATGCTTCTACCAGCGAAGTCTCCAACAGGTCATTCAGCCAAGTGTGTCACACTTAACCCCAGAACAACCCAAACAAAGAATAGTCCATAGATACGCAGCTCCAACGCCATCCAGAGAGAGAGAGAATTCCTCCACACAATGTGTGTCAAATGAACTCTAAGTCTCTCCAATATATAGGAATCTTTGGGGGTGTGTGACACGTCCTTTAAGACATTTAAGTTTATATTTTATTCTAGGCCGACCTAGCACATAAGTGGAATAAATTCGAAGTTCATGTTCTGCTCATCCGATTGAGATGATCTTTAGATCAATCTTACACCTCTCCAAAAGAGGAATCCAATAAAAATATGGGATCGTCATCTGAGCAGCACAACCTGGAGTTTGGACCTAGTTGTCCAATTTAACAATAATAAAAATGAATAATTGTCAGAAATAAAAAGATCAGAATGAAACTAAAACTACACTATAAAGTTAAGGGTGATGAATACCTGCTTAAGGAGGGGGCATACCTCCTTAGGTGAGAGACTTTGGTTAAATGAACAACAAGGCGCTAATCAATCAACACACCATCAACTTTAAACTGAACATAAATAAAACTTGTATATAGAAGTTCACCTACATTTATAACCCTTTGACTTAGTTGATTTTCTCATTATCCGTTTGTTAACCTCTAGATCTACTAACATGTTTGTTATACATATTTTATAACCCATTGGACTTAGCTGATTTTCCCAATGTTCCATCGAGATTAGCCCTTCTGCTATTCATTGCAGGTACTTTTCGAATGCTATAGGATGGTTATCCCGCATTAATACAAATTTCTCCAATTCAAACCCGAAGTATCACATTCAACTACAAATGATTTGGAAAAGCTCAAAAGGTGAGTACCGTGTGGTTGACATCACTTCTTTTAATTTCTCAAAACACTTATCCTTTGATTTTTATCCTGGCTGAAACGACTTTTTAGTAAATTAGTCATGTGTTGTCATCAGCGTAATTTTTATAAACTCTATAATAACCAAAGGAGACCTAGAAATCCTCTTAGCTTCAAGTATGTTCTTTAGTCTAGGCCATTCTCCGATTGCCTTAATTTTGTTGGGGTCTACTTTGAGTCCTTCCCGTATATAATATGTCTGTTGGTATTCAAACTTCCTTCGCCCGAAGGTGCACTTTGACAACTTAGCATAAAATTGATTCTTTTCTAACACCGATAGTACCGTCTCCAAATGTTTGAGATGTTCCTTCCATGTCTTATAACGATAGATATTATCATCAAAAACTAATACAAACTTCCATGAATATGGGTGGGGTAGACTGTTCATGGTAGCTTTGGTGTTGCTAGTGCATTTGTTAGTCCAAATGGCATGACTTTGAACTCATAATGTCCTTCATGGGTTCGGAAAGTCAGTTTTCTACATCTTCTAGTCTTACCCGTATTTGGTAATAACCCTCGATCTTAAATCTAATTTTGAAAATATTCTCATTTCATGTAACTCATCCAACATCTCATCAATGAATGGGATTGGAAACTTATGTTTAATCGTGATTTTATTCAAATTTCTCTATAATCTATATACATAGTCGAAAAGATCCATCTTTCTTCCTAACTTAACACCACTGAGCAAGATACTAGCTTCTACTCTTTGTTATGATCCCATGCTCCAACAAGTCTTGTATTAATCGTTCTATCTCCGTTTTTTTTGTGATGATGTGGGTAATGACATGGTTTGACATTTACCGGTGTAGAGTCCGGTTTAGTCTTCGATAATGTGTTCGATCTTCCTTTAGGGGTAATCGAATAAAGTCTCGGAAACTATTTTGCATTTTTTGGATTAAAGACAGAAATTTGAAGTGCTCGTGAGTCCCCTTCCATCGATAGTAACTCCAATTGCTGACATTAGCCAAAATGCCGGAGCTTCATAATGAGTTTTTTTTACTTGTTGAGCGAGACAACTTGAGTAGGCGGGTAAGGAACCCATTAACTTGTACCTTCTTCCATCCATTTAAACTTAATAAACTTGCTTTATGAATAGCCGAGTATGTACCTAATGTTCGCAACTAATTTACCCTGTAAACGACATCTACTCCTCTTAGGGGAACCTATAAACCAGTTTCTGCCCATATTCACTCAATTGTAACTTAACCTTATGGCACTTGCCTACTCCATCTATCGCCACATTCCGTCATCATTACTTTTAAGTTTGTTGCCAGGATACAAAAATGTTTAGTCTTTTTGCAACATTAACATCCACAAAGTTGTGTGTACTCCTGCAGTTCAGTTAGGATTATATGATTTCTATTTAATGACCTTTAAGTTTTTTTAATGTTTGTGGTTGAGCTTGTTCCTCAGATGGTCACAGTTAGATTCGTGGAATATCTTCATCTTGTTCTGGATTTGAACTTTCACTTTCTTCATTGCTCTTGAATGTTAAGGCTATCTTCTGTGAATCTCATCTTGTTCCTATTTTATTATAAAGTTTTTGGTTTCAATATTTATGTCCCGTAAAATATTGTTCCACATTTCCAACATTTCTTCTTTTTTTCTTTTCAATAGTTGGTTGTTTTTCCTTCATCACAGTATCGGTGTATCAATCATTAATTTCTCCATGGGTGTTTTACCCGATTTCCTCAGCACAACCAACGCTTCCTCTCATTATTAGCATATGGGTTTCTATGAACTTTTTATATTCTCGTTCAATAATTATATGTATGTCCGTTTCCATCAACAAGACTTCAAGTTTATATAATTTTAATCTCCTTTTTCCTTAATGTAGTCTTTTAAGCCACAATGTATACATTTTCAATAGTTTTTCTGCCTGGGTATCCTCTTTGTCTGCATTGCTTAATATTTCTATTCGTATGTATTCACTCACCTAACCTTCAAAGTGAGAACAAATTTCCACATACATCATCCTCTTCTCTATCGTGAAATTACTGTGAGATCTCATTTTTTCCAAGTGTATGTAACGATTACACTAGCATCATCACACATACTTAAACATATGCCTTTCAACATAGCCAGATGTCATGAACACTTTTTTCATGAATCTAATGGTGGATTTACGCAAAAATGGGCCTCCTGCATTTTTGTTTACCCAAATGATGGCAATTTATAGTTTTGCCAGAACATATGCAGGCATTTACTAATTCTGTTGAAATTTCTTCTCCATGATTATGCAGTATTGACTTCCTTCAAAACCTATTTTGTGTATTTTATTTCAGAAAATCTTTTTTTGAGGTCGCCATTCCAGAGAAATCCCAGGGATTTTTGCCATTCATATATCTTTTAACGATTTTATATCTCGTATATCCTTTGGCTATTTCCATCCCCACTTATTGCTCATCCCGTCGTTTGTTAATTTTCATGATTGCTTTCACCATTTCATTCTTTTTGTATCTTTCATTGTCTTTCAAATACTTATTTTTTTTTTTTCATGGTCACATTTTTGTTTTTTTGTTTTTTGTTTTTGTTTTTTTGTTTTGTTTGTTTTTATTTTATTTTATTTTATTTCTGTTGTTGTGAATTAAATTAATTTTAATTTATAAGTTTTTATAAATTATATATATATATATATATATATATATATATTATAAAACATAAAATTATATATTATATCACTAAACTTTACACTAAGATTTTTTAAACTACCAATATATCTAAATGTAATGTGAGTTTGGAATTGCATTTATTTAAATGTTTGATTAATTGTTTTTGTGTTCATGCAGAAGGTTCATTCATCACTTGATTGTTTATTTTCCAACGCCGATATTATTCAACACCATGTATTAACACAACTGTTGGATTGAACGTTTGTGGAACCTGCATATTAACTGTTTATATTGAATCGTCATCAATAAAGGTGGACCTAATATACAGGAATAGATTGCCCAACAAATTTAACCTAATTACGATAAATTGAGTCCTAATGAGGAATCGACATAAATAATAACAAGCACAAACTGGTATTAATTGACGCCATATCATTTATTAACACCAAACGTACGACCCATGACCTCCTGGTGTTTAGATAACTACGACTTCTAATACTTTAACGCTTCAACAAGTTTGATATAAACATTCATTAATAAGAATGAAATGATATCATAATGAATGTGCTCCAATAGAGCCAATCAACAATGAACATATCTTTGGAAATATTTCATCTACTGGACTGAAATTGATGAATTAATAATTATATCAGTAACTGAATGATAAAATAAGAACGATTAAACAGTTGCGAACTGTAGATTCATACCAGATTGCAATGCTAAGGGGATCAAGATAATAACCTCCTGTAAAATTTAGCAAACGTAAGTTGACTAGATTATAAGAATTTGTCATCATTAAAACTGAACATAAAAAATCCCCAACAATATGTTAATAGCACCACCAGATTGTAAATCTTATTGAATGAATGTACACCTAAACAGGATCATCTATCTTTAATATTCATTAAAGTAAATTACTATCGATATTTCGCAATCAACACAGTTCTAAAACAATTACTAAATTGAACTAATTAATACTTGCGCACGTTCCATCAAATTGCTCATCATATGATAATAATATACAATTCAACAATCATCACTAATAAATTGTTTCACGAATGCACATCAAAAATTAATCATCAGTATGTTTAATGAAATCAAATGTTTATAGAAATCAATTAAAATACAGAAGCAGGAATACAAATCATTTTTTGTTTTAATTTGTTATTGAATAAATGTCTGGGGAGGTCCTTCAACTTCCCATCCCCCATCCCTCCTGTAAGAACGCATTTTGTCACCACAAAGCACTTCAGAAGCTTCAAGTTTTCTGTGTATGTGATTTGGAAAAGTTTCCCTGTAGTTTCTATCTGTGAGCGTGGGGGAGTTGTGGAACCCAGCCTTCACCCCTGGAACAATGGATTTTTCCTCAGTTATCTGTTTGTTAACTCTCTTGCCTCCACTTAACATGTTTGTTATACATGATATATCAAATGTCTAAATTAAATGAAGGATCTATGGACACCATAGAACTGGCTATCCTGATCAGTTGGTATGCTAATCTCTACTAGTATAGAAAATCAGGCAGCAAGACTCATTCAACTGTGAAAGTGGTAAAGGATCACACGCTGTTAGCTGTCAATGCTAATATCTTGTCATTTGGTTTTTGTTAGGAGATTGCAGGGTTGATTGATCTTGCATTTGTTGAAGCATAACTGTGCGATTGAGATGAGGTGTTGGTATCAGCTGTCCAGAGTTGGGGCAACGATTTTCAGTGGGGTGGTTGTAACAATGATGTTGAGGTAAGATGTAGCAATGTTGAGAAGAGATGTAGCAATGTTGTTGCGTGAATGGCAGCAACAAGGGAGCCACACACACGCAGTGTGTCACCAAGTGAGCGAGATGAGCCTCGGGAGTTGCAACACTTTGGAATTGCAACCTCAGAGTTGTAGCATTTGTGTTGGGAGCAGTGTTTGAACTGCCAATGTCACAGAGTTGCAGCAACTGTGTTCGAGCAGTGAGTTGCGACAACTTATTCATGTCAAAGGTAATGCCTGTGTCTTGCCCTGTCTGAAGGTACCTGTGCAGCTGTGCTTCCTGGAATAGCCTCTGTTAGTATATCTCCTTAAATGCATAAGAATGAGAATTAAAATGGCATATTGAGAAGATAACTGTACCTTGGACCAAAATGCACTTTCATGACAAAAAGGTTAAGTGATGATGAAAATGGTGCAAAATGTGCAAAATGGCCCTAGGTGGATGCTAAAAACATGCCAAATTGGGTGATTGCCAGAGGCCCTATCCATGGTTTGATAAAAGAGATCCAGCTTTGCAAGAGAATTCGCCAATGAAGGAAACATAATACGTGCTTCCTCTAATTGATGCCACCGGCATTGGTCCACAGCACCTAAATGTCTAGATTCCCTTATATCTATGCTTGCCACAGAAAGTGGCCTTGGTATTATATGTACCACTCTGCTGCTCAATACTGAACTCTGGACAACCTGTGACTATTCCTTTAGAATAGACAATGCTCCCTACATGCAAAAGTACCCTATCCTCTCATTCCACAACTTGGTAATAAGTTATCATTGTTATGTGACTAGGCTTGAACAGGTTTTGCCGTGACCATGTACAAATTACCGCTTGTAACCCCTATTACCTGAACTTATTTAGCCTAGAATCCGAGTCTGATAAGGACTTCAGTTGGTTCTTGAACTCAATTGCAAAGCCTCCTGCCCTCCATGATGAAATTAAAAGCAAGTTCTTCCTTTAGGCCTGAACAAAATAAGATGTTGTCAAAATCTATAGAATTATCTGATCGGAGGTGGAAGGGAGTCACCAACTTTTGTTATTGGGTACTTGGCATCATCACTGTTCTAATGTGTGCTCCCAAGTCTGCTTATTTAGAGTAGTATGAATTACATGTTAGTTGATGCCATATATGTTGAGATGACTGACTATCCACATACCACGTTCCTTGACACCATGTTAGTAGGTACAAGATATCATCGTGAAATCCCTTCTTGGACTTGGTCACTAACTTGTTCATTTGAGTTTCTGCAAGGTTGCTACACCTTTGTTTCTTCTCTAGACACTTGAACTTATTCAAGTCCTTTTCAAGGTGTGTTGACTCTCTCTTCCTTACCTTGTTGTCCACTTTTCCTTCTTCGATTAACCAAATAGAGATAGGTTCTCATCACCACCCTTGTTGTTGGCCTTTGACCATTCGAGCACTTCTTGGATATGGTGAAACCAAAGGGTTCTGCACGTTAGGAAGGTTTTCCCACACAAATACCTTTGACAATCCTTAAAGGAAGTTAAACCATATCATGTTCACTAGCTCTTCATTTGCAACCTTTTCTCCAATTATTGAAGTTTATCACGGATTTGTATGACCTTCATATAAAATCTGAGTCTAATCTGGCTATCTATATGGATCTCTTGTTGGTGTTTCATCTTGGTAGAGGCTAACTAGGACATTGAACATCTCTTTTTGTTGTCTTCCTATCGGATATATGAGGACTACATGATCCTTTGCATCCAAGTAACCGCTTGGCCTTCACTTCCCGTTGTTGTGAGTCAAGTAATTACTCTGGATAGGTGGGTGGATCACAAATATCTGAGCAATAACCCAGAGGTCATTCTTAGTAAGATTGTAACCTCAATTTCCATGACAAGAAATTCGAGACACTGTCCAATTTATCCTCAAATCTGAGTGCTGGTTGATTCTCTCTATATCTACTTACAAATTCTACCCAGAAATTAGTTTTAAAACCCCCCTAAATGCTGGTTCTTTCCAACCAATTTGATTATTGTTGCAACCTGAGAATTTTAATTAGAGAAGTAACTTCATACTACATAGAACAAAAACAAGGAACCCCATTGTCAAAACTATGAACAAAATAAAACTATCTTGAACTGAGTTACAGTTCAGCTGAGAAACAGAAAACAGCAAAAAGCTGCTGAATGGCTTATGGCCTCACTGTATGGACTATATAGTTCTATCTGTACGACTGTATGACTGTATGGACCTGTCTGTATGGTTGTAGACAAAACTATTCTATATGGCTGTACGGAACAACATTGATCTTTACAACTGTATGGATTTGTATGGATCTGCTCTGTACAGCCTCTGCCTGCGGTTCAGACTTGCCTCTTTTCTAAATCAATGTTGTCTCTCTCTGTTTTTGTCTCTCAACTTCAACTTGTGTTCAGGCCTCTGTTTTTATCTGTTTTATACTTTTTTATGAAGATATTGACTTGTCTTTACACTTTCTTTGTTAAACTTAACAGCTAACATAAAACTTTTCATTTTTTTATTGTCATGAATTGCAATCAGAATTACTTTAAATTCCTGAACTACTTTTATACTTTCGTTTTTTTTAACAGCTGAATATACTACATTTCACTTTTTTATTTTTTTATTTTATATATATATATATATTCATTAATAAAGTGAATTACAAAATAGAATTACTTTATGAAATATCTGAACTACTTTCATGTTCAATATTGAACCCAAAGGAGTTTCTGCTTGAGCTGTAATTTTCAACATTAATCTGTTCTCTAAATGAGATTCTTAGGTTTCAACTGTCATGTAATACTGAAGTCAGACCCTGGGCTGTATCTGACATGGATTTTGTGCTCATGCATCAGCTATTGAAGAAACATTCTTCATTGAAAATAAGATTTTAATCATGTTGCCTGCATAAGTTGAGCTAGATGTGTAAAAACACAATATACTGGAATTCTCTTGATGCTCTTCAGGTAAACTGAGACACAGCACCAATGAATTGTTAGTGGTTGGTTTTGCTTAACGGAACAATGTTGTTGTTTGTTATTGTGGACTAGTTGCAGAACAACCTCTTGCCAGGGCCTTGTCCAGTGTTGAAGGCAATTTTCAACTTATGTTGTCATATTAAATGGGGTACCTAGTGATACACTGTCTCTAATAAGTTACAGAGTGGGATTAATTTGTCTGTCAACTGCATACTTGTTTTTCTGTGAGGTCCTAATGAAAATTTCCAAAGACAAACAAAGACACAAGTTTCTAAAGGTTTAACCAAACTCTGGTCTCAGCTACATTGGTTTACCTGGCACTTCATCAATAATTGAATATTAGGATTGCATAGTAATTAAATATAATTTAGAGCCTCAATAACAATGAACCAAATATAAGCACCTTTTCTTCTTGATTTAGGCTTTCATAGTGTTAAGTTGTTGGTAGTTTTGCAATTCAGTGTCCAAGGAACACAAAGTCAGTGTTTCAGACCCAGACAGCAAAAGAGAGATAGATCAAAAGTGGGTAAGCAATCTTATTAACGAAATGATGATGTGCCAATCTTTTCAAAATGTATGCAAAGCCTACCCATTGTTCTCTAGATGCTCAAACCACATGTTGATTAAACTGAGAATGCTACACAAACACACTATCATGAAATTGTTAGTGAAAGGCTGCAATATTTATTAATCAAGCATAGGTATATGAAGCCGTGCATTATTGGGGTGAGTCAACCAACCACTCAAATAAGCATTATTTGGTCTTGAAGGCTGTCTTCCATATATCATACTTATGTAAGTACTCTGAGATACATTTGTTATTGGGCTATTTTGGTGAACAATTTTTTCCTGGAGTCTATTAAAGGTAATCAATATTAGGAAGGATTTTTTTTCCTGGAAAAACTAAAGGATGCTTCCACATATTTGTGGATGGCATCCCTAGTAACCTGTCAGTGTAGACAGCTGCCCCACCCAGGGAGTATTCAAACTGCACCTGTTGGTATGGAATCAGCCAAATGCCCAGCAACATTGGTGACAGGGTTGAGATGACCACTTGAAGGCTAATGTTTTGAAGTAGATATTACTTCTTCATTGTCATTTTGTGTTATGTTCAAAGTTGAATTCGATGTTGTTATTTTTTATTTTGTTTTTTGAAATAAAAATACAAATCAATAGTTGCTAACCGCTGCAACAACAGATATAAAACAGCATTAATGATTGTCTTATCAACATTAGATTCAGTTGTAACAGGATAATTGCAACAATTTACAAGCATTTAACTTGAAAGTATATTTCAACAGTACTGACAAGTAGGAAACAACATTACAACTAGTAACAACGTTTGAATATTTGCAAATCCCAAGTGCATAGAATCTGAAACTATTCTGAAGGTATAGATGCCAACTTGGGGCCCAAGATTCTCTTTATACGAGAATCCCAATTTTTCTTAACAGACAAAATTAATCTAATTAACGTACTCAGGCCTGTGGGACAAATTGACTGACACTTTTTGCCTAATCTCCACTTTTTTCCTTGAGAAGACAAACTGACTTTTTTATTAACTCTTATTGTTAACACTGATTTATTGACTGATAATTGTCTTTGAGGATTGACTGAATCAGTGCCACACACTATCATACTAGGTCTCCCAGAGCAGCTTTTCAGTGGCTTGGCTCTTTCACCTGTACTGTCAACTTGTTGGGATGGATTCTTGAGGGAGTGAATGCACAGAAGGGAATGCCTGAGTTTGGGTTGTGAGTTCGTTCACTGCTTTAGTGCTGGTTGTGGTCCTTGACAATATATGTATTTAGGAGATTCCTGACAACTGACTTTTCGTTAACTCCTATTGTAACACTGATTGATTGACTGATATTTTGTCTTTTGTGAATTGATTGAATCACGTACACTATCATATTAATACTCCCAGAGTCAATTCAGTGGCTTGGACTTTTTTTTACTGTACTATCATACTTGTTGGGATGGATTCTTGAGGGAGTGAATGCACGGAAGGGAATTACCTGAGCTTGGGTTGTGAGTCCCTTCACTCCTTTAGTGCTGTTTATGGTGCTTGATGATATCTGCATTGAGGAGATTCATGGTAAGTGTCTAAATTTGGCTGAGACATGAGTTCCGTGGTTGTGTTGGAGGAGAGATAAAGCTTGTTGCTGGTCCTTTGTGCTTGCGGCCACAGAGCCCTGCTTGGATGAATGTTATCCTATGCTGTAAGTGTCTGGGACAAACTTCTACTAAAAAGTACTCATGTCTACTTAAATTCTACTACTACATTGTATTCTGTACTTAAATGCTGTTTAGAAAATGAATCTGTTTGTCTGAAGTGGATTATGGACATTCATGAAAATGAATGCACACATGAGCTGTTATGTAACCGATGATTTAATGGCAAAAATTTGTATGTATTTATTGGAGATTTGTTTACTTTCATGCAGACATGTAAATGTTGTGTAGGAATGAAACTGGGACAATAAAGGTGAGTTGACTGTCTATTAAGAAAATTCTGCATATGCAGCTTCATTGTCCTGCACGAAAGGCTGCATTATTAGTTTGTAGGCTTGTTGGAAGCCCTTTTCCATTACCAGAAGAAATCGACTGGTTGATGAAGGTTTATTTGATATACGAGGACAGGGTAGCTGCCAGCCTAGAGGGTGGCAGGTATGCAACACATTTGAGTCATCAAGGACAAAAGTTCCCTGTTCCCATTAATGTCTGTACAAGTTCCAATGATGTTTTTCATTGAAGTAGAATAGAGCAATGCCACTTTATTCTTGCAAAGCTTGATGGTTTATGATGAGGCCTAACAAACATGTATTTCTTACAAAAGATTTGATGAAAAGTGCATTGTAAATGACCAATGCAACTACCCTAATAAAGCAATTCATCATTCACTTAATCGACTTCAATGTAGGGGAATTTTGAGGTAAAAAATGGGGCCTCAAAACAGAATATGTTCTAGTAAACTAACTTTAAAAAGAGCCAATAACATTCAGCATCCCTGGGCAAATATTTGTATGAAAAAGAAGAAAAACTACATTTTTAATTATGTTTTCAGGTTATCTTCTCATCGATTTATCAAAATGTAAAGTGCAGGCACCGTTCGATGCAGAATTAAATTTCACTTTCAATGCATACCCACTCTGCATACTTTTGAGTATATCTATACTGAAAAAAATTGAAAATACATTAGGAAACATCTTTCTTTTAAATTATATTTTCTATTTGTCTCCTTATGTTTACTCAAATGTAAGTGTAGGTACCTATCGGATGTGAAATTTGTAACTCTTTATTTATAATTTTAACTATAACTCAATTATTAAAGCTAATTTATATATTACAGTTATGAATGGTTCCAAATGATGCAAAATTTAACTCCTTGCTGTGAGCTAGATCAGTCTTACATAGCTAGAACACTTGACCAACATTGTGCTAGGAGACAGAATAGTGTCACTTCATAACATCTTTGGCGTCTTCATGAATGATAGGGCTAGAACCAATATACTAATGTATAACTCTTAGAACTTTTTCAGATTTTTTGATGTGCTAAGATCATATAGATTGCAAAAGCATAGAAAACGACCATAAAGTCTTACAAATTCAATTACTATAGATTGAGTCGTTTCTAATACACCAAGACATAGGAATGTGATGTAGAGCATACTTCACCGTTACAGACCTAGACTCTTGGGACAAACTTCTATCTACTTGAAACTCAATGCCTCAAATGAGAGGCTTGGGCCTCTATTTATAGCATTTACAACTAGTATGTATAGATCCTTTGTCCTTGAGAGATGATGGGGCAATGGTGGACAACGACTATTATCTTAAATGTGAAACCCTTTGGACATAAGGGGACCCATCCTTTGTTAGGACAACCTCGACAAAAATAATGACAAAGGTGGATATTTTTCTTCGTGAACCCACACAAAACACGTTTGGTGCCACTGCGAGGCCCACCATGCTTTTACTCATCACTAAAATGTGTAATGCCATAGGTGGGAGACTTTCAAAGCAATGGAGAAATGGAGAACCTACTTTGTTAAACAAACTCGCCCAAAGGAATGGAAGTGTATCCATAGAAGTAGTTTTTGGCTTTGTACTAAGGAGGTTCTTTTGGAGACACCGTGATGGGATTATTCATTTGTGTGAGTTCATAACCACACCATCTCAAACCGAAATCCAAAAACCAAGAATCAGCTTTTAACAACTTTTGCAATGTCGTCTTGGAGGTAGAATATAAAGTCTTTCTCTCTCGATAAATCTAGTGATTTCTTCGCTTCTGGACTATAGGTGTGCATAAAGACTTCGAACCGTAACCACCTATTATGAGCTATAAATCAAGACTCAAAATTTGTCCATACATTTGGTACACGTCTTACATAATTCATGATTTGACAATGTTAGACACCTAATCCTCGTGGGCTGGGCGAAAATGTGTAAATATGTAAATAGAGAAATTTGAATATTAAGAATGGGAAGACCTTGGAATTTAACCCAAAGGTCACCCTGCATATCATGATGCTCACATTAATGCAAAAACACACAATTGCGAAAGTTACCTTCCGTCCGACATGGTATTAGAGAGTAGTCCCAAATTTAGACATTTTCTTCTCGCTCTCTTGTAACCTCACGTATCGATTCAATGCCATCTCAAGTCATAGACTTGGCATATATTGGATTCTTTGCCATCATTGTATGTGTGTTTCTTCTTTGTCTCTCTAGATCCCTTGCTAACACATTCACTTCTATGATAATGGATTCATTTGCTTTCCTTACCGTATTCTCATCATCCATTGTTCCTCTAGCTTGGACCAAACACTCTTCGGTTTTGTTTATGACATTGAAACTCTCATATGCTACTGCAAACTATCTCTGCGACCTTCATGATAAATCTATTTCTCAAAGAGTAGCCCAAAGATTCGCAGTTGCCGTAGTCGGCAAGGGCAGCCCATCAAATCAATTACATGTAGATTGAGCTACCACAACCAATCTTGAATTTAAAATCGCTTCACCGGGTTGTTGTAATGGGAAAACAAATGGGTGTCAAATAGTAACTGTGATGGAAAAGGCGGGACGTAATTGGTGAAGCCTTGATTAGCGCCTAATCCAAGATCATGCGACAAAGGGGAGGTGAACACTAAGTGAAATGAGAAGTATTTGTATGTGGTGGGGATAATAGTGAAGTCATGACCCAAAGTGTTGTGTATGAAATAGTTCCAATGCAATCTTGTCTTTTCCAAACCCAAATTTTATTGGGTGTTCCGGACTCAGTAACTTTCAAAGCCCTTGTAGTCCACACTTCTGTGATTGTTGCTTTTGTAAGTGAAGAGGTGAGTCGTCATATTATTCCAATTACAAAATGCTTATGATGTGTTGAAGAAGTTGAAAGGTTTATATCACCACACTTAATTGAAGTAGTTTAGTTGATGATTAAGCTTGCTCTTCAATCTAGAGTTGGAAGGATGACATCCCCTTGTTCATAACCTCAAAGATTAAGCAATCATGCATGATATAGAATCCACCAGAGTTAAAATTGACATTCCTCTCTTATAACCTTTGTCAAGGTCCTCTATCCTACATACTCTCACTATATTGAACCACAAGCCATTGCCCATCTTAAGAACATTACTTTGACACTCTTGTGAGTAGAAGTTTGCAAGACAAGAGAAGGATTTTTTGGTAAGAGGAAGGCAATTTTTCACTCCTTGAAGAAGCAATATGCTTTGTAGCAAAAAGAGAAGAATAAATCATGAGATTCTCCTGAAGAAGAGGTGGTAGAAGAGGACACATAAGAAAAAATCACAGCAGGGCAGGGGGAGGCAAGGAGTAAGCACCATTAAGGAGAAAGGTCGGATCTCCACCGCATTTGCTATGATAGAAATGGACATGATGCATCCACATGCCAAATCCCCTGGGAGGGAGTTTAAGCAAGAATGCAAAGAAGACAAAGGTAAATGCGGTATCTAGCAAAAGGAACAATATCTCAAATTGCTCATTATATTGTTGCCCATTGCAATATTGGAGTAGCTAAAGATTTGTTTCAAACTACACTTCTTGCTTCTTGAAGGATGCATGGTTGCTTGACATAGGTGCAGCAACTGGCTATATGAGAGATACTTAGAAAGACTTTTGAATATCTTAGTGAGAATGTGGATGGAGCAATTTACTTTGTAGTTAAGTAAAGTCTCAAGCCATTTGGACTTCACACCATTAGGCTTAAACTTCTGTTTTAATTTCCTTGACTCTCTTCTACATGTACTCTAACCTTCCAAAGCTACAAAAGAAACTTATTGTCCCTTTTTCACATTCGTCGACAAGGACATGCCATTGCAAAAGTTGAAATAAGAAAAACATCAGATAACACAATTGCCATGACCGGAATAGAGGAGGAAAGACTACCGAAACTACAAGGAACATTTGCTCGTGCACATAACTCGCATATAGTCTTCGCACAATGAAGGTACATTTCCATTTAGTCTTATATGGCATGAAATATTTGACATCTTAATTATGACAATCTTTGCTCATAAAAGAAATGGTGTTTTTGGCTCTACAACTATTCCAAGGAATCGAAGCAATGCGATGCTCGTATCCATGAAAATATACAAACAACCATTTCATGATTTTGTGTCCGAGCACATAAAAAAGTTGCATTGATTCATTCCTTTGCTTTTGTGTGGCCCTATGCTTGCTCCTTCTGCAAATGGAAATAAACACATGATGACTTTATTGATGATTCCACCATAATGTGTTGGGTATACTTCATGAAAAGAAAATCGTAAGCTTTTTGAAACGTTCAATAACTTTCATGCATGGATTGAAAATGATGCACAATTACATATTGGCTCTTTCGTATTGATAATGAAAAATAATATACTTTAATGAATTTGAAAAGTATCTTTGCCAACATGGGATCTGAACATCAAATATCCGTGCCATACATTCCTCAACAAAAATGGTGTAGTTGAAAGAGGTTCATTCAATGATGTTTTAAAACAGCAAAGTTGATGTTTTGGGTCGATGCGCTTATGTGTGATGTGGTATGGCCATATTCCTTTAGTAAGACATCTCAAGATTTTTGTATCACTTACAAGGCAACATTTGATAATAACAAATAAGCAAGCTTGATGCAAGGAGTTGAAAGTGCACTCTCTTGGGGGTATCCAAATACCACCAAAGCATGTTGTCTCTATGATGAGGTAAATAAGAAGTTTATATTGCTTAGAGATGTGATTTTTTTTGAACTTAAAAGAATGACAATATTGTTGAGTGGAAACTGATCGTTTCGATAGATTTAGTCATGCAAAAAATGATCATGAATTTGATACTGAACAATATCTTAAAGCAATGATCCCTATATTGGATCAATCTATGGATTTTCCTTTTAAAGCACTGCCTCCTCGTTATGCTGGGCCACCCTTCAAATTAGGAAGACCTTTTTTGTTGATGTGATTGAGAAGTTTGGAAGGCTAAACTTTGATGCAACACCATCTCAATCAACAAAGTAGCCCGGACCATCTTAGAAAGGTCCCCAAAATGGCTCAACAAACACTTGAAAGTGTTTACCCCCGATGAGGTTGGAAACACAGAATTAGAAGTTCCACTTATTAAAATCGAGGTGATGGGATGATAGATTGTTTCTTATGATTGCGAATTAAATTTGTCTACTAATTTTAAACCAACTTTCTTTAAAGAAGCTGCTTCTCATGATGAATGGAATGAAACATCAGCAGAGTATGACGCTTCCATAAAGAATGGAACATGAAGTGCTCGACATGTGCCCTTCATTTGGAACCAAACTCAATTGGTTGCAAGTGGCCTCGCACGTTACATCCGGGCGGCTCACTTGACAACCACAAAGCAAGGCCTCCTCAAAAGTATTTGCACATAAATAAGGTTTCGATTATGAACAAACCTTGCCCCAACAACAAAATGTGGTCACCACACGTACTCTTTATGACTTGACAACACATAATGGATGGAAATTCCATCAAATGAAGGGAAGATTGCCGAATGGAGACTTGAAGGAAAATGTTTTTTTGTCTCAACCAAAAGGTTGCCAGAAGAGGCAAGGACAAAAAGTATGCAAACTCATCAAATCCTTGTATGGCCTAAAAACAAATACAACGTAGTCCGGTATGGCAAAATGATTGAGCATCTTCTCAAATTAAATTTCAAACACTTTATCTTCGATAATGCAACTTTATTTGTTAAAAGCAAGGTAAAATTGTTGTCTATCTTGTATGTAGATGATCTCGTTGACAACAAGGAACAATGAAACTATATTGCATCGAAGAAGGAAAGAATTGACTGAAGGATTTGAGACGATAGATTTGGGACACCTCCATCACTACTCGGTATCAAGGACTCAAAATCTAAGGTATATATTACTTTCTCAAAAAGAAGCACATCGTACTGCTGAACATGTTTGGCATGGCCGAATGCAATCCTTTGTCCAATCCAATGGGAAATTTAAAATATGAAACTCATATCTAAAGGAGGAAATGAATTTGAGGATGCAACTACATATAGACAACTTGTGGGAAGTCTTATCAACCTCACCATTACCGCAGAAAATATTTCGTTTATTGTTGGAATCCTTGGGTTTATGCAAAGCCTTGTGAAGGACATTGGTCTGCAAAAAAAGTTTTTGAAGACTTAAAAGGAACTCAAGACTTGTGACCTGAATATTTACAAAGGATGATTTGGCTTGATTGGATATTTTGCTTCGCAGTTTGATGGAAACAGTGGGAAATGAAGTGCTTACTTCATTCTATGTTATGAGTCTTGAAAAGGAGCCCATATTCCACAACAAAGGCGAATATGTGGTATACAGGCAACCAAGGAGATTGTGTGCCCTAAATTTTTGAATATTTGTAGAGAAACAAGTGAACCGTACTCCTTTTCGATCAACAATACTTCGCAATTAAATTGGCCAAGAATCCCAAATTCCATGATTGAGCCAACATATCAACACAACCAACATATCAACACAAAAATATCATTTGATTCGACATCATGTAGAGGCCAAGACCGTTCAACTATGACACTTGCTCCACAAAAGATCAAATTGTAGACATCTTCACCAAAGCACTTGAAAGAGAAAGGTCGGAAAGATTTAGAATGACGTCTTCTTCGACTCACAAACACCCCTTCAAATGAAGGGGGAGAATGTTAGACACTCATCCTCGGAAGTGGTTTCTTTATCGAAAATGTAAATTTGTAAATACTAAATTTTTAAATAGTTAGAATGGGAAGAGACCTTGAAATCCTAATTGTGAAGGTCACTCCTCTTCATGTATATAATGGTGCTCACATTAATGCAAAAACACATAAAATAATCTCTAAACTAAACCATGGTTCATAAATGACAACATATCTTTGACCCATAGGGGTTTATATCGAATTACCCTTTGATACATTTTTGGTGTCTCTAAAGTACCACAAGTCGAGATATGATTATGATTGATAACCCGTTTTTCTAATATGTACATCTTGACATGCCATCTATTGATACTACCTTCCACAAACCAATCAAAACAATAATCAACTTTACAACTTTTACAAAACTAGGTCTAATAAACCTTCTTCCGGTGTAGGAGGTAATCATTGGTAGTCATAATTGCTCAACAACTTCATGTATCATTTTTATTATTGGTTCATTTTTGTAGACGAATATTTAGCTTCCTTGCTAAGAGATATGCAAGGCAATCCGTTCGTATGTGATGTCGAAATCATAACCATCTAACCATAAGCTCCATCTTAAAATCGAATATTACCTTTGCCTCGAGCAATTTTTTTCCGCATAACGTGTCTTTCATATGTTTTAAATCGCTTATGATTGTAAAATTTACATACTTTAAGAACAATCGAAATCTTTTCGATGCCATTCTTGACAACAAATATCTCTGTGTGAGAAGGTTAATTTAGCTCTAGTCCCTTAGAAGCCCTTGAGGCATACATGCAAACTTCTTCCCTCTTGATATTCTTTGCAAGAAAACACAACCTTTTACTTCATTAGATGCATCTATTTCAATAAAATGTAGATTCATCTCGTGAAGATAGAGAGTAGGAAGATTCGATCTTTTTGTTTTATGATCTGACAACCTTTTGTCATCTTACTGCTGGACTGTATTAATCACTATTAAATGACTAAGACGGTACGCATAAATTATCAATCCAGGGACGTCTTTTATTTCAATGACAGTTGCACTGTCTGTGCCGATGCATCAAACCAGAAGAAAAATAAAAATAAAGAGGAATCGTTGCTGAATCTATTGCTGAAACTTAACACTCGTGCAGGAATAAAAAAAATCTACAGGAATGTAATCATGCCCCAACTAAACGGTACCTAGCACGCCACATAAAAATTACACCAGCTGGTATTTGTAATCACATCCATGTAACAACATAATAATATCGAGATTGCAGTAGGTCTACTTACAGCCAGAACATCAAAAACAACACTCCACCAATATGCAAAGAAAATAAGAAATATAGTACAACTAATTTAACCACTGCAGTCCCTGCTAAAGAGGAAGGCCCTTCCTCCCTAGTAGGGCACAGGAAGAGATAGAAACTAAATGAAAATTAAACCAAACAACGCATGTAACAACAACAACGTGATATATTTGTATTAATGTGACCAAAATTACAAAACCAAAAGTAATATTTTTCTCTGCTAAACCCCTGACCTCAAGGGTCGAGAGTTATATAATGGTTACATGTTCAGAAAAACGAGGAACGTATCAGTCATGAGAATCTTACGATTCTCATGCTGAATAAAATAAAATACCGTTGGACACCTAATCCTATGGATGGGTGTATATGTATTTTTGTATATTATTTTATTATTAGAAATAAGGCCAGAGTCATTGGGAGATGAATCCCAATAGCCTCACCTCCCATCTATATAAGCATGTACATTCTTCAGCTAATACACATTCTAGTTTTGAGGAGTTACCTCCTGGTTTGACATGGTATCAGAGCCAGCCCCACTATTGGCATTTCTGCCCTGTGGTGTAACTCCCTATCCTTTGTTCAGTCAATTTTATTAATAGTTTTTGCTGCTCATTAATTGCTAGACTGTTATTCTGCATTTTTTTTTCCTATTTAGCCCTGACATTTGCAGCTCCAGCTCCTGCAGCTCCTGAAGACTGCAGGGTCTGTCATTCTGCAAATTGCAGGCTCTGCCATTCTGCAATTCCAGTAGTCCTGCAACTCTGTCATTCTGCAGATTCCATTTCAAAATTTTTTTGTAACGCCCTTTTGGGCCTCCTCCATTCTCCCTGCGCCCTCACTCACTTCTCCATTCATCCCTGTGCTCCTCCATTTTTCTCCTACCCAACGCCTTCCCTTCCCCTGCCTGCATTCCCATTCCTCCATACCCTCACCCATCCCTCATTGACCTGCGCCCTCACCCATCTCTCATCGACCTACGCTCTCTGGTGTAAACAACGCTGTCACATATATGGTCGGATTCCATTTATGTAAAACAGACTTCAACGCTGTTTTTAATACAGCTCGGGCTTCAACGCTATTTTAATACCGCTGTCAATTACCACTCATACATTGTATCGAATACATATCTCGTTTGGTTTACATCCCAGTTTGTAATACCTCCACGCAGTTGATAAAACCAGCGCTCTCCATACATAACACGCAGCTCTCTCCTTGTATACACTCTGTCATATTAAACGCTGTCTGTCAATAGTAATACCGCCTGTATACAGCGCTCTGTCACATTTGAATACAACGTTCAGTATTTTTTTTTTACCCCTTCACTTCTAACACTCCTCAACTCGGTCTCTCGGCCTCCATATATCAACAACGCTCTTATACCTGCAACGCACATCCATATTACGCTGTGTTTTTAATATATATCCATCGACTCACCATATACGTGGCCTGTCGGCCCTCCACCAGTGCCTGCATACTCCATTCAATACGCTCCATTCACGTTCAAAAAGATACAAGTCGGCTCTCTACTCGGCTCCCTTATGCCCTCGACTCTTAAATACAGTTCTCTGCGTTATAATACCACCGCCCTTTGTATATACCACGCTGTCATTACATGGTGTTATTGCTGGTTGTATTGTGATTTCGTATAACAGTCACACCATTTATATATCACGCTGTTTACAATATACCACGCGCAGTCAATATACCACTGTTCAATATTTAATACCACGTTGTTATATAATTACCGCCCCTTTTTTAAACACTGTCCATAATACAAACGCTTGGTATCACCGTCGACCATATTATATTTAAATGCTGTGTTTTGTTATTTGTTATCATGGTATGCGTTGTCATGGTATGCGCCCCTCCCATGTTATAATACACTGCCCCTTCCACTTTTAATAGTCCATACCGCCTTCATTTTTAATACCATTTCCCAATCCCCATATCCCTCCATTCCGCCCCTTCTTTCCCCTTTCATAATTCCCTCCCCTCCCATTCATATCATTCTGTCCTTTTTTTAATAACACCCCTTCCACCTTTTTCATATACATTGTTTCCCAAACAAAAAAAATTATATATTTTTTTTATGCAGAATTCAGTTTATAGCAAAGAGTATTTTTTTAAAATTCAGTCTTCAGCAAGAGTTTTTGAGCAGATTTAGTTTCCAGAAAGAGTTTTTTTAAAAACTCAGAATATTTTTCCAGCAAGTTTTTTTGTCCCCTCTAATTGAGCAGATTTCAAGAATTGAAAGTTTGTATAGCAGAAATTTTTCCTCTTCCGCATTTTTTTTCCAAATAGTAAAATTTTGGTTTTTCTCTCCTCCTTCAAAAAGAAGATGATACCTTCATCTTCTAAAGAGTCAGTCACTATGGCCAGAGGGAGAAAAGAGACATGCTTCGTGTTCATTCAGTTGAAGAGTGTATTAAGACGAAGAAGAAACTTCTGCAGTGTACAATCTAAGGCTCAAGAAATAAATGTAAATCAAGACAGAGGTAAAAAATGATGGACAAAGACAAAGGTAAATCAAATTTAATCCTAAATTAATTGCTCTAGCACATTGTAAACAATGAGTAACCGAAAACCTATTGATGTTTCATTTACTTCATGGAGAGATGTGGATTGGTTGCTAGATTCGTGAGCAACATGTCACATGACATTTAGAAAAGATTTTTTTTGAAGAATTCATCCACAAAGTTTATGGAGCAAGATATTTCGGTGCAGATAAATCCAAACTCAAGCCATCAGTATTGGTACAACAAGGAACCGCTCGGGTCTTCCGATCATATCCTACATGAGGTTCTATACCTCCCTGTGAGTTGAAGAGAAACTTGTCGTCCCCGATCGAAATCCCATAGCGACACTCAAATACTTGTTTGATGCAAGTGCGTAGGTCGCATCAGCCACAGCCGCATCACTCACTTGTCATGGAGGGAATAGAAGAAGGGAGACTTGAAGCCGAAAGGTTCATCCGCCCATGCTCAAAACTTTGTATCTTACCATATCATGATGAAGGTACATTTCCATCAAGTCTTTTACATGCTAGATTTGTACACTTAAATTATGACAACCTTCGTTTGTTGAAGAAAAATGAAATGATGGACCTACAATTCCTAGAAAACGAAGGAATGTGATGCTTGTATTCTAGGAAAGACAGTACCGGAACATTTCATGATTCACACTCAAGAGCACATAGGAAACTTCTGAACTTGTTCATTCAGATTTATGTGGCCCTATGCCTATTGCTTCGCAAATGGAAACAACAGTGATGATGACATTTATTGATGACTACACCGTAATGTGTTGGATTTACTTACCTAAGAATAAGCTCGATGCTTTTCAAACTTTCAAGAATTTTCATGCATGGACTGAAAATGATGCACAAACACATATTGGCTCTCACGTACCGATAATGAAAAAGAATACACTTCAAACGAATTTGAAAATTATCTTGTCAACATGGAATCAAACATCAAAAACCACCTGCCATATAATCCACAATGTATCGAGCGCTGAAGAATGAACAGAACCATTTTAAATATGGTCCGATCCATGTTAGCCAAGAATGTAAAATTGATGTTTTAGGCCGATGCGCTCTATGTCGTTTACATAAAGAATAGGTGTCCTTCAAGTTCAATTAGAAACAAAACTCCTTTTTGAAATGTGGCATGGCCACATTCTTCGTAAAGCATTTCAGGGTCTTGGGTCTACACTGCTATGCCTTGATACCCAAGGTCAAAGGAACAACCAGTGCTAGAAGCAGAAAATGTATCTTCTCGGGGTACTCCAATACCTCCAAAGGATACTGCTCTATGATGAAGCAAATAAGAAGCTTGTGATAGCAAGAGATGTCATATTTCTTGAATTTTCCAAGAGTGACAAGGTTGTTGAGCGGCAACTTGATCGCCCGAGCGTATTCACACATGCAAAGTCTTTTCCAAGAATTTGATAATGTGATTCCACACCTTGAAGGGGGATTCCGATATCGAATCAAACTCGTGGAATCATATCCTCGAAGCACTCTTCCCCCGCATGAAGAAACAACCACGATGACACATTAGATGATGTGATCGACCAGCCTTGGGCCATCTCGTAAAGGTCCCCCCCCAAATGGTCGACAAAGACACCGGAGGATGCTCATCCCGATGAGGTTGGAAAACAGGAACAAGAAGTTCCACCTAAGAAATCGAAGGTGATGTAGACACCCCGATTCTCCTGATATGGATATTGCTTATAACCGTTGAATTGAGTTTGTTCAGACCATGAACCAACTTCCTTTCAAAGAAGCCGCTTCTCATGATGAATGGAAAGAAGCGATGGTGAAGGAGTAATGAT
This sequence comes from Pinus albicaulis, assembly GCA_034641835.2. Taxonomy (NCBI): domain Eukaryota; kingdom Viridiplantae; phylum Streptophyta; class Pinopsida; order Pinales; family Pinaceae; genus Pinus; species Pinus albicaulis. The sequence continues at coordinate 73,999 of JAXQQM020080986.1, forward strand.
GCCTCGATAAAGAATGGTAATTCTGGAAGTCAAGGATCCGCCTTTGGGAACGAAACCAATTGGCCGTAAGTGGTCTACAAGAACAAGTACAAAGCAAGTATTTGCTCAATGGATACACAAGGCTAGCTTGTGGCAAAAGGATCTGCTACGTAAAGGAGTCGTCGATTATGAAGAAACTTTTTTCCCACAGCAAAATGGACCACCATCCGGACTCTCTTTGCTCAGTGCGTACCGTAGTGGATGGAAAGTCCATAAGATGGATGTGTAAAAACAACTTTCTTGAATGGAGATTCGAAGGAGAAAGTTTATATGTCCTTAACCGTAAGGATTTGTGATAAAGGGTCAAGAACACAAAGTTTGCAAACTTGTAAAATCCTTGTATGGCCTCAAGCAAGCACCACGAGCTCGGTATGAGAAACGACCGAGCATCTTCTAAACCTGATTTCAAACACTTTGATCTTGATGATGCAACTTTGTTTGTTAAGAAAGTTGGAAAATAGTTGTATATCTTGTGGTATATGTAGATGATTCTTTTATAACAAAGAAACAATGAGAGCTATATTGCATCCATGAAGAAAGAGTTGAAGAAAGGTTTTTAAATCACCGATTTGGGTCATGTTCATTACTATTTGGGTATTGAAGTAATTCAACATCCTAAATTCATATTTCTTTCTCAAAAGAAGTACATTGGAGATCTTTGTCAAATTCTGGTATGGATGACAAGAAACCCTTAAGCACTCCAATGGAACAAAACTTGAAGCTCACATCTATCAAGGGAAGGAATTTGAGGATGCAACTAAGTGCATAGACAAATTTGTAGGAAGTCTTATCTATCTCGATCACCTTCACTGTATCTTCGATATTTCATTTGTCAAGCAGATCCTCTCAAGGTTCATAAAAACCTTTGTGAAGGACATTGTCTCACGTAAAAAGAGTACTAAGGTACTTCGAAGGGGACTCAAGACTTTGGACTCAAACATACACAGTAGGCGACTTCAACTCGAATTTGATACTTCCGATTCGTACTTACGATACAAAGAAATTGTGGGTGTCTACTGCTGTGTTACACCATGAGTCTTGGACTGGGAGTCGTCTCATGGAGATCACGCAACAATGGGCCTGAAGAACATTCCGTCGACCGAGTATGCATTATGTGGCAAAGAAATTTTCTAAGCAACAAAGGAAATTGTGTGGCTCCGGAAAACTCGGAAGATTTGCAAGATGAAACAAATGTATTCCACTCCACTCATGATCGTACAATACTTCGCAATAAAGTTGGCCAAGAACCCAAAGTTCCATGATCGAACAAAGCACATCAATACAAAGTACCATCTAATTCGACATCATGTCTGAAAGCAAACCATCCATCTACATCATTGTTCAAGAAAGCAAATGAGCAAAACTGTTGACATCTTCACCAAAGCACTTGGAAGAGAAAAAGTTGGAAAGTTCGTATCGATGCTCGGACTCACCAACATCCTCTTGGACTAAAAGGGGGGAATGTTGACACCTAATCCTATGGATGGGTGTGCATATGTATTTTTGTATATTATTTATTATTAGGAAATAAGGAAGGCCAAGAGTCATTGGGAGATGAATCCCAATAGCCTCACCTCCCATCTATATAAGCATGTACATTCTTCACCTAATACACATTCTAGTTTTGAGGAGTTACCCGTAGTTACAACCAATTCTTTAATAAAAAGTCCGATTGGGAGAATATAGATTACAATCAAAACCGCCTAAAAGCTATCAGTCTGCAACATAATATGTAGTGACTTCTATAGCTATCGTGAAAACGACCACCGTAGCGTGACGACACTGATGACAGTCGACATCTCAAAGTTGGGATTTATATCCAATTAGCGATACAACCGTAACAACGCTTTGTAATAGTGGGTCTATAACAACACCGTGATGTAACAACATCGTAGTGTAACAACCCATCGTAACAACACTTTCAATCCGTTTCCTCAGATGTTCTCATGCTCTAGGCCTTTTAAAGCAGCAAGAATAAATATCCGGAAGGACAACAAAGACGAGAATTCTATGCCAACATTCATCCTAGTTAGCGAAAAAAAGGAAACGATACATCATAATAATCAATGAAACGACAAGATAATGAAATAAGGTAAAGCGAGACCGTTTAAGATAGAAAAGAATGGAAAAAGGCAAAGGTAGTCCCAAGGTAAAAATGGGGGAAATAGATGTAGGAAATAAGTACAAAAATGGCACCCAACATCTCAATCGAAGCACTCGCATGTCCTCATGCAAAAATCTCATTCTGCTGATAATATCTTCATTGCAAGTGTATCAATGAAGTCATGCACCGCGATCGTGTTTCTTCATTTGGAACTCCGTACCCTTGAGTAGCCATCAACTCGTCGTGTCCTAGACTCTTTCTTCACATACTCTGGTTCTCACCATATCGAACCCGGGTATTCCTCTATTGGTAGGCAAATCAAAGGAATTTAAATTCAGCCCAAGCCAACAGAAGTGCCAAGGGTCTTTATCACCGAGCATATGTCAACACATGTGTAACAACTACCACAAAGTTGCTATGAAATGCAAACGGGCCCTCCAACAAACTCTCAACACTCGCCGGGCTTCGTATGCTTTAGACACTCAAATAAAAGGCTCAACCTTTCATTAATGAAAACGATTAAGGCAAAAGTCCACAATCCTTCTTCTCCGTAAGCGTAACAAAGTTCCCTTATCCTGTGAGTGCCTGCATCTTTTCACCCCTCGCCTAATTCGTTGTACCGTTCCCGCTCGCTTCGGATCCGTAATGTCGTGTTTTCTTCATTGGCATCCATAGATTTTGTGGACAAATGCCACTCAATCTCGATTCCTCATAAATGACACGAAGGCTTGTAATCGTAAATCCCCCATATAGGAGAATATATTTACTAACACCGCATTCTAGTGTGTCACACAAAATGATATCAGGTGCAAAACTAACTTGCACAACACACTTCTGCTCATCAAAACGTGTTAACGAAAGACATCTAAAAAGGTGCGGGTGGAAGAACCCATATAGGGCCTGCTTCATGACGACTTTTAACCGAAACATATAATAGCATTTTGACAGGAAATGTGGTATGGGGAAGGTCGCCACAACCCCAACAAATTGAGGGCAAGCTTATGGAGTTTTTGCTTATCCACAGTCGCATCCTCGAACTCGGCCGTAATAGCAACAATCGTTCCCTCTCGCTTTCGCTCCTTCCGCTACACTTTCCCAACCTTTTCCGCCCTTTTCCTTCATCCATTTTTCCGTAAAGCACTACTTCTTCTCGATGTTCGAAAGGAGACTCACCCCCTCCCCGAAGGGAGATTTCCCCTCTCGTTTATTTCCGCAATTCGAAAATCAACAAAATTTTCTAATTCATCCCGAGACAGACCCGATGTTCCTCCGTATTCGACATCAATAGTGGGTGTAACAAATCTTTGTAGGATGGGTTCCGCTTCTCCACCCCACCGTTGTCTTTCAGTAGCAAACAACATCATCAATGGGGTTCTTGTATCAACTCCCTTTATTTTCGGCCAGGCTAGCCTCCGTGCTCACCCGTCGGTTCTTCCGCAACAACAATGGCTTCCATGTGGTCTTGTATCGACTACTAGGTCGATTACCACGGGGAGGCTTGCTTTAAATGCTTCTCTGGCTTCTTGTGTAACAATATCCTTGGCCGGTGTTCTCGTGGGAGGCCTCCCGAAGTTCCGCGTTTGTGTCTCCACCGAGTCGGTGTTTTCTCGACAAACCCTATACCCCACCGTTAATTCCTCGAGAACATCCTCGCGATAACAGATACCAAAATTCTCTTCCCCTCGGCTAATCGTTCAACCGTTCATCTTAAATTTTCACTGTGTGCGAAAATATGAGTTTCATCCTTACTCGACGAGGAGGGTTCTTTTTCCTTTCTTTTTTGATCCTTCGTCTTTTCTCGCTTTCTTAGTTGTGGGCAATGGTTATGTTGCAAGCTAACTTCTCACCCTTTGTTTTGGCCGTCCTGCTTCAACCTAAGCCACACAAGGTTCTTTTTTCAATTCTCGTCCCCCGACAGTTTGTGTCCGGATTTCAATCTCTCGCATGACTTCTTCCGAAGTCTCAACCGTTTTCTTGCTTGTCTCTAGCTCCTTTCCGTTTGGGTTCTTCTGTACCCTCCTTCCCTATGCTGGTTGCACATCCAAACACAATCAATTTGATGCTTCTCCATGGCTGGTCACATAGCCTGCAGTGTGCTGCCACTTCTCCAACCGCCCAGCTACAAGCGACAGCCCAACAGAAAAATGAGAGTGTTGACCTTTCCGTCGGCAGTCGAAGATGATTAGCAAAGGGAAGTGGTAATTAACATTTACCGTGTATCTTCCCTCACAAGTACGTATTTTTTATTCTACCTGCATGCATATCTCCGCCCATGGTTGGGGGAGTGATAATCTACCGAACCCCTCTTCCTTTCTTTTTCCAAACCTTTTCCTCTTCACAAGAAAATCTTCCTTCAAAGAAGGGTCATTAACTTCCCCTGCTGGAACCGTCCTCGCCTTTACCGGCACGTGTCACCTCGGCAACCACTGCGTTCGATTTGGCAAGTTCCTCGACTCGAGTCTGGCGGTCGTTCAAATTCTTCACGAATTCGGGCCACAATAGCCTCATCCGAGCCTTCCTCTCCAATCTCTCGAAAATATTCGGCCACCCGACGTCCCTAAAATACCCATAAGCTTTCGACGCTCGCAAAGCCTGGCGGAGTTTGCCTATGTTTTATCGGCTTCTCCTCCCATCTTGTTGTTATTCAATCACTCCTTAAGCTTGAAAACCGTAATATCACCGCATTGCTTATTCTCTCTCCCAACACTCTTCTCTCATGCATCCAGAGGGGAGAATTTTTACCGATGATACAAGACTTCAACCAAGGGTGGCGACATGAGAGGTGACAAGATTTTTCGAATTAATAAATCGTGCTTTGCACATTCGACATTAATGTTCAATTATGAAAAATAACAAAGCCATGAAAAATGCCTTTTCAGTCGAATTTGGTCATAATTGGTTATCGAAGCAGTTTAATTTTGATGCATGCGGGATTAATGACAGTTGTCAAGACCATGATCGCTCGTAACGTATTGGCTTAGACTATACCTCTCTCCAAGTCATTTATGATCATCGTCTACTTGAGTGTCATGGGAATGCCATAACTTGCCATTAATCATCAAATTATTAAATGATGATGTTACCTCGTTTAAATGACGTACCTAAGACGATGTGAAGTGTGATTTAATGTGATGGCGTAATCGGCTTAGCAGACGGGCGGCCACTTCGACCGTTGTAATTATTGCTATATGCGCAGACAGGAACATTGTTCATAGTCAAGCTACCGTTACATGCAACAACCAAGACAAACTAATCGTGCTATTCTTCGTAAAACATGATAATTAGGAAAAATAGATACAAAAAGAACAAATGAGCAACATCATCTTGTAAAATATGCTCGAAGGAAAGATGAGAAGCGTGAAAAAAGGGAAAAAAAATCGTGTGACAACCACCACAAAAGTGGGTTTCCAATCGTTACAAATTCTCTCCGATTGGCACCTTGAAAAGAGGTTTTCACAATCCGATTATTATTATTATTCTTTACATATATATATTATTTATTTATTTATTTAAACAGTAATAATTGCCACAAGAGTGGTTTTTAACTACACTATTGGAATTTCAAATTTAACGTAAGGGAGCATTCCTCACCGTCGTAACATAAAGATCAAAGTCCGTGACAATGCTGACAAATGATTCCTTCCAAGGTGTTGACATAGTAACTCGTACGATGCCCAACAACCAATACTGGGCAAAACGTTAATTGGTGTCAGCCCCATTGTCAAACACCGTGTCTACTTCGTAAGGACTCGGCTATCCGGGTGCGCAGCTTGCCTTTTGAAATCCCCGACCTGAACGTACAAGAGAGTCCAGCCTCCTTTCCGAAATTTCCTCTTCTTAATGAACCCGTCATGCCACTTGCCTTTTGTCGAAATGATTCTCACTGGCCGAATGGCAACCAACCGTTTTCTTTCTAACTCATTGAGTTGTCTTACTTTTGTCTTTGCGTTGTGCTTAGATCAATGTCTTTATTTCTAATCTCTATGGGGAATAAATGATTCTTACCATACACCAATTCATATGGTGAGAAGCCTAGCATTCTCCATGTTGTTTTAAAGCCTGCCAACACCCTCCGGAAGTTTTTCTTCGTTCAATTTCTTCTGGATGGCTACTGCTGCTAAATTTGGCGACCCCATCGGTGCTTCCCTCCAGCTTGACCATTCGTCAGGGTGATAAGGTGAAGTGATATTGTGATAAATTCCACACGAACCAGTTTCCGGATCAAATGAGATGTAAATTGGAGTCTCTCCATCCGTCACTATCTACCCGGGTACCCGGGCGAACAAAAATATATTCGAACATGAAGTCCGAAACAACCCGATTTGTAGTTCTAGTCGATGTAGACCAATATGTATTATGATTCGCCGTGATGAAGGATAAATTAACGCAACCAGTGGCCCATTTCTCAAATGGCTCTATCACTATTTGAGGCCGTAATGACATCTCATCCGATTTCGTAGTCGTCCATCCTTTGAAGCTATCACATCCCTTCACAAACTTTCGGCATCCCGGAATATAGTTGGCCAAGAGTAACTGTTGAAAGTACTTTACACCCCATAATCTTGTCATCTCGCGAAGTATCCTCCAAAGGGTTCCTCATGAAAAGCTTTTCAAGATATCAAAAACCTCTATCTTATCTAACACAACGCCGAATCAAATCCGTATTTGATTATAGCCAATGAACCCGCTTCAAAAATGAAAAAAACTTTTTTTTCTCGCAGAGAGTATCCAGGACTTGGTCAATGAATGGTAAAGGGAATGGTCCTTTGGGTGGCTCTCATAAGTTCTCTATAGTCTACATGGCACTTCCACTTGCCGTTCTTTTTTGGAACAATGACAACAGAGATAACCACTAACCGTTTTAAATGGGGTAGATGAAATTATCATTAAGGAATTTCTCTTAATTCCTCTTCACTATGTCATGTGAGATTCAGTCTTGCTGGGTTGCGGTTGTCTAACTGGACAACCTCCTTAAGGTAAATGCTATGAGTACATAGGCTGTGATGGATTTTTTCATATCGGTATAGTCCCACAGAAATGCCTTTTTATACTTCGTAATAACCATATCAAATAACTGTTTCATTCAGACAGTCAAGGATTAATGTTTAAATATTTCCGGCTCAATTTCAATAGGACTCCACAAGATAAAGTGAGAAGTTTTCAAATGTTCAATATTTACATCATCTATCTCATCTTCTTCCCCAGATCTCTAATAGAGGCAAATAATAATGCTGAATTACTTTCATTGAAACCATTATAATGTCATCCTTAAAGTATCAGTGGTTTTTCCAAGTGTGAGGAGAGTGCAGGGAAAATTAGATCTGTGTTCAAATTTGTCCCACAAGGACTATTCAACCCATATGGCCTGGCTGGGGGTAAAGGTTTAGGTTCTTAGTAGACTCATTTATCCGAGATCACCATAGATTCGTATCTACATCCGACATATGTGTCATAAAGTACAGCGTGTCTCCCAAGATTAAAGGGATGTCCCCCTGTGTTGATTTAGTTTGTAAAATGAGAAAAAAACTGGTGGATAATTCCAAGAAGCTGCTACAATGATCACCACACTCCTATCATTCCCTGTGTCGACACGAGATTCATTCCGCTAATTCAAGCAATCGTAGGTAGGTTTGAGTCCATGTAGTTTTAGGGAGATAAAAAGACTGGCTGTCATTACATTAATGGTCACATTTTCAAATCAATCGAGGTTGGTTATGGGTTACTGCAATGGAATATGATAGTCACCGTAGGATTTCCGGGTCATTATATTTAGTCAACAGAGTCGATCAAACATTAGTTCGTACAATTTACAACATGGATAGTAGCAGTATTCCTTCGGTTTCCTTCTGTGCTTTTCGACACACGCATCTCTCAACGTCTTTATACATAGGTACTTCCTTAAGAGCTTGTAACAAAGGAACTGGTACAAATTTCCGTAATTCCTTGAGGAACCTATCTGTACTTTGTGAGCTAGCCCGGTTTCAATTAATAGTTGAGGCTATGGAGGATCTCGAACTTGGCTAGCCCCAGTCACTGTCACAGATGCACCACCCCCGCCGTGTTCATCGATGTAGAAACAATAGGCTTTCATGAGCCGGTCGTTGCTGTGTAACAACAAAAAGTTGTATCAACTCAAGGGTAACCGTTTCGTAATCGACTATATTTTGTAGGTGACCCACATTCTTCCTCAAGAACATGGGAGAAGGATCTCGGGTCTCGATTACTTTTCAAGATCGAAGTCGAACCTCATTAAGCCCAATAGGAGTGATAAGACAAGTTTGGAAAGCAAATCCGTGCATCTACGTTCCGAGCCGCCTTATTATTTGGATTGGGGGTTAGGGTTGCAGACAGTAATTGGGGTCGACATGAGGGGTAGGTTTTTGAAGAGGATACGCTTGTAATTGTCACAACAGAAGAAAAGGGCGTTGGACCTTGGCCAATACTCCTCCAATTTTGACTCCAAGGACAAGATTGCGATGGAGGATATTGCATTGGTGGAGGGGAATGCCACCGGTTCCATGGTGAAAAGAATTGTGTTGAGGCGGGAGTAGGATATGGCCATGGAAATTACCGACCATTATAAACATTATTCCAAGGATTAAAGAGGAAAATTCAGAGTCATAACCGTAGGTCGCGATCGTCATGGTCTCTTTGATCCGATGAAGTAGGAAGACGAGACATCCTCGCTTGATTCCTTAAGCATCGTCACCGTGTAGTTCGGGCATTACCCTGGAATGCGCCAACTCACATATTCTATTAAGTCGGCGCTATTCACCCGTATTTTTCTAAATGTTTCTTTTTGCATCGAGACCCGGTATCATTGCCAAAGTTGCTTTAGCTTCGCTTGCATTTTTGTTGCGCCGTGGTGGATTGTAAGGTAGAGAGTACCGAGGAGGTCGAAGCGAAAATCCCCGCATCTCCCCGATCTCTCGCTTCCGGTTACTCCACTCTGTGGACTTCGTATCCGAATTGAAGGGTCTCGAACTAATTTCTTCCTCGACCGATCCTTTTGGAATTCCATGTATGCAGCTTCATTATTTCTTCAAGCGGTTCTTGTGACATGTCTCCTTTTTCCTAACATATTCAAATGCTCCAAACAATTATCTCTTATACCTTCTTAGGAATATAGGTTTGTGGATTTTCGTGCTGGTTACCAAACTTAGACCTTTGTGAATTATTATGGAATCCTCCTCATGTAGTCTTCTAAGCTTCCTTCTTCCTTCGTGTAATTCTCAAGATTTCTTTCCCAAATCCCTAGTTCGACATTAATCTTGATACTTAAAGAGGAAGGCCTCTCTCATGTTATTCCATGTTCTGATCAGATGCCAACAATTTTACCATGAAATCCATCTTAATGCTCCCTTTCGCAGTAGCAGAAACAATTTCTGTAACGTCTAGGCATCTCAAGTGTAGTCATAAATCCTACACAACACATCAAACTCAAAAAAATAAAGGTATCACGAATCTTCAACAACCATCCCTTGAAAGGACAATAGAGATGATAAAGGAATGTTATTCATAGGAGCTTCATCACGTGTCGCCAATATTGAGAATTCAAAAGAATAACACCATCTATCTTAATATTTTCATCCCCTCATCGCCGATCCTTTCGATGGGATGAACCGATTCTTAATATGCAGGGGATTGACAACAACAAAGGATCAAGTCGTTCAGACTGTATTGTTTTCCACTACACTACTCGCGTCCAAATGATGATCAAATAAACGATGTTCCTTAGGCCCTTGATGCTCCTCATTGGTCTCCTTGTCCTTCAATTTTCACTTTCGATCAATGGCTTTCGCCGTTGTTTCGGTATCTAAGAGTCTTGATACTTGTGGAGTGGATATGTCGTTTGAAGGGTGATGAGGTTCGAGACACAAAAGGTACCGATGCCTCATGCTTTGACATAGTAGCAGCCTTTTCCGTGTCTCATCTTCTCATTATCTCTATATGGCGAGACTCGTTCCTTTTCCGCTTTTGAGATCGTATCTCCAAAGAATGTCTTTCCGCACTCTTCTTTTCCTTTTTTACGACCCGTCTTTCCTCTATTTTTCTACTAGCACACATGGACCCTATGTGTATCAATCCTTCCTGCCAGGCAAGCCAGCTTCTTACAAGCAGTGAGCCTCCTCATATGTTAGAGCCGGTGCTTAGGTTCTTACCTCTTGTCTTAACGCCTAACCTTCCGTATCACCGAAGAGACGCTCAAGAAAAACAACGAAAACTCACACTTCTAAGTGCCCCCAACGTAAGAATGGTGAGAGCCCGTCCTGCCAAGGTGTTAGAGTGATGCGCAAGCTCTACTCTTGTCTTATTGCCCAACAATCGCCGACTAGGAACTCCCTATCATCAAACAAACAAATACTGTTGATTGATCGTCACCGTTTATCCTCGACAATGACGCCAAAATGTTGGACCGTATTAATCACTATTAAATGACTAAGATGATACACATAAATTATCAATCCATCCATGGATGTCTTTTATCTCAATGATAGTTGCAATCGTTTTGTGCCGATACATCAAACCAGCATAAATCAAAATAAAAGAAGAATCATTGCCGAATCTATTGCTGAAAATTAACACCTCGTGCAAGAATAAAAACAATATACGTAATGTTATCATGCCTCCATCAAAACGCATCGTTAGCGCACACACACAACAATTACACTAGTTGGTATTTAAATCATATCCATGTAACAACATAATAATACTTAAACTCGCGTATCTACTTACAACTAGAACAAAAATAACAACACCTCCACAAATACGCAAAACAAATAAGAACACAAGACAACTATTTTTAACCACCCAACCTCGCTAAAGAGGAGGGCTCTTCCTTCTAAAGGTAGCGTAGGAAGAGATAGAAACGAACAGTCTAAACTAGACAACGCATGTAACAACAACAACGTGATATCTTTGTATTAATGTGACCAAAATTACAAGAGCCAAAAATAATATCGTTTCTCTTCGAAGTAACGACCGACCTCAAGGGTCGAGAGTTATATAATGGTTACATGTTTAGAAACAAGGAACAAATCTGGCCATGAGAATCTTATGATTCTCTACAAGCCGATCAAAATAAGATACATATAGTTACAACCAATTCCTTAATAAAAACTCGATTGGTGGAATAGATTACAATCAAAACTGCCCTAAAAGTTGTCATTCTAAAATATAATGTGTAATGATTTCTCATGTACCGTCGTGGAAAAACGACAACCGTAGCGTGACAACAATTGAGGACACGTCGGCATCCTAAAGTTGCCAATATCCAATCAGCACACACCAGTAACAACAATGGTAATAGCGGGTCCGTAACAATACCATGATGTAAATAAATATCGTAGTGTAACAATTCACCGTAACATCACACTTTCACCGTTCGTATGCCCCATGCCTCTAGGTCTTTTGTGCTAAGTACAATATCCTGGGTACAACACAAGACCAAGAGAGAACTTCTTCCAACATTCATCCTAGTTAGCCAAAAACAAAGAAACGATACATCATAATAATTAATGAAATGACAAGATAATGAATTAAGGTAAAACAACACCTGGCGAAGATAGAAAAGAAGGGAAAAAGGCAAAGGTAGTCCCAAGGTTTGGAGGTCATAACGTAAAAATGGGGAAACAAAGATGGTAGGAAATAAGCACAAAAATGGCACTCAACACTTATCATTCCAAGGAATGTTTTTGGTCACTGTTGTAGGCATTTAATATCCTTAGCTTGTTTGATCATAGAAGTACCGATATAGTTTAGGCCTCTCCAAGGAATATTTGAAGTTGTTGTCTAGGATTTGATATGGGAATTCACTTTTATATCATGGCCTTGAAGTTTTAGTATTCTTTCGTTGGTAATCACGATTACGTTGGACCAAAACATGCAAAAAGTAGTCAACGATCGCATCGCCGCAGATAAGGATCCATGAGAGCCAATTAGTCCATGCCATGAAACACACTAGGGAGGTTGGTTTATATAATGTCCAACAATCCCCCCTCAACGCGCGTGTCGAGTGTGTATCGTAACTTGTGACCCACGCCCGATACCACTTGTTGGGAATCACGATTGTCGTTAGACCAAAACCGCAGTGTTAGTCAAAAATCGCATCGCCAAAGATAAGGATCCACAAGAGGCGTTAGTCCATGTCACGAAAGACATGGGGTGCCGCTATTATCAAATGTACAACACTTTGGACAATATCAACCCTAGATATTCAATTCTAGTTTTAGCAAATCATTATATTCTTACTTAGTGCAATACCATGCTTGTATATTTTAGCATAGACTTGCTCCAAATGTTTTTTGTGTTGATTAATATCTATAGAGAATATAAGCAAGTCATCTATATAAACAATAACTAATTCTAAATCTTCAAAATCATCTTCCATTCCTTTCAAACTTTGATGTGGTATTCTTTACACCAAAGGGCATAACTTTTGACTGTAGGTATGTTCGTGTTTTTCTCCCTAGTTGTTCGCTTCCTCCTCTTTGCCGCTTGTTCGTGTATGTTCACCCTCCCCCTTCATGTTAATGCTAAACCTTTTTAAGAAACCATTTAGCGAGTCAAAGGGGGAACTTTAACAAAGCAAGGATTGAAAATATATGTCACCGCAGTTCATAAAAAACCGGATGACATAGGCCGCCTCCATAGAGAGCATAGTTTCTAGAGCAAGAGTCTCAGTGAAAAGAGGCTACCCCACCTCAAGTTGAAAGAGGTTGGCTTATCAATAGATTGGTTTGTTGCCACAACAAATGTTGTCTATACCCTTGATATAATTATTGAGACCAAATGGCATAACCTTTGATTGATATTTCGTATGGAATGACAAATGTTGTTTTTTATACCTATCCTTGGGATTCATTCCATTATCCCAAAATTTGCTTTTCAAATCAAATTTACCCAAGATATTGTTTGACACAATCTTTGCAACAACACATCCTTTGAAGGTAAAATAGATACCTGATAGGAAGTGATGATACGGAAGGTAGGACATGCCCATGGGCTTCTAGGCTTTATTAATTTTCTGCTACCTCCGTGATCTCTTGCTTACATAACTCTAGTTTCGTAGGACACATTTGGTTGCTTGAGGCCTTTCGTGGTGAGTTTGGCTTATAATCGTCTCCATATGGGAGATAACCAAAATGTTGTTCTCATCTAGAATGCATCTCTGGATAACTTGATGTACAATTCCTTTTCAAATTTATCCTCGATCTCACTTGTCGCTTCTCATGAAGTTTTGCATCCTTTATAACTTCGTTAAGCTTTATAAGCTTTTGCATGAATGTATTCAACTTTACCTCAAGGATCTATAAAGCTACTTTCTTTGAATAAGTGTTTTTGCTTGGCACATTATTAGCCTTTTTTTATTGAAATATGGAAGCTAATAATTCAATGGCCGACTTCCATGGGTATGTATCTATTTACAAAATCTTGTCATAATAGGATGTTAGCTCTAATTTCAAAGCAATATAAATTTACATAGGCCTTGCAACCTTGAAATATGATCGAAAAAATAGGTGCATACCCTTTACTGTGCACTTTATATAATTCACAACTCCGAAAAAGGTTTGTATTGGCTACCAAAAAAATGTGACAATAATATATCTACATAAGAAATCATTGCCCCATTATCTATTTGTGCATTTAAAGCACATTTATTATTATATCAACGATGATAACAATTCTTTTCTTCTAACCTACTAACCAGGGAAAGGGCGATGACATTTTGTTCTTTAGGAACATATTTACGCCCAACTTCTTCCTCACCATGGTTTTCATCTTTTGTTAGGACTAAAAAATCTTCATGTTCTTTCACAATATGTTTAGGTGTGCTAGCCGATTGCTTTTCTAGATTTTGCAACCTGCTTCAGATTCTTCATAAATCGTCTTTTTATCTTCTTTAATATATGGTAGATTTTTTTCAAAATGAGATTCTTTATGTTCTATTGCAATATTTTTTTTTCCCCGGAGTTCATTTTTGTAAATTGCTACCTTGTGGAGTGTTGTGGCTCATTTGCATTTACTTTTGAAATATTTCTCAAACACCAAAAAATCATATTTGTTATGAAAAGGTAATTTTTGTATGTCGAAAAAGAATTTTGATTTATGTGTTGGTGTATTAACATTATAAAAGTGAGATGTGAAGATGGGTTTGTGCCTGCTTATTTATGCAAGTGTAACAATTCACCCGAAGGGTTAGGCCGATTGATGCATTTAGAACATCGGCATGTGTCAAGGTCGCAGTTGGGCTTATTCGCAAGCTCTCAGAGAGACTAGCGCTATAGAATACCGAAGGCTTAGAGGTTACACCGTGGAGAAAAAAATAGTAATCAAGATCATTTATTTCCATAAAGGAACATATGCGAGCATGTTAATGAACCTGTTTATTATCGGAAGAAATCGACAGATTTTTATGCAAAGAATTGACATATTTTCCTCTTCCTTAAAAACGTAAGAGTTTTGGAAGAAGCATAAAAAGGGGAAAATCGACGATCAAAGATCAAAGTGGAAATTGAAGCGGAGAAATGGACGGCAGAGATCATATCTCAAATTCAAGTCGTATGGATCGCAGGTTGTGAAGAGAAGCCACGTGTCGTCATAGGTTTCTTCGCACATCACGTTCAAGAAAGGACAAGTTTGAGATATGGTTAAACTTGCAACGATTCGATGCGAGAGCGACAAGTTTAAGATAAGGCTATACATGAATATCGAACATCACATGCGATAAGATATTGTGTTACCGAGGAATTGAAATCGGGGCAAAGTCAGCGTCGATGGGAGGGTAAAGGTTATAAAATCCAACTGCGATGAGGCCTAAAGTTGCGATATTACGAGGCGATGCGATCACATATCGCACGTCACAAGTTCGGAGGAAAGACGCTAAGAAATATGTTGTGAACGTCGAAGGTCGAAAATGCGATGGAAAGAAGTGCGTGATACCATTCAGAGGTCTTGCTGAAATTATTTAAAGTTCAAGATTATGTGTGGGGCCAGCATTGAGCCGACGAAGAAACGGAACACGGCAAGGGACTCCCAGAGATGTGACCCACGCAGTAAAGGGAAAGAAAAAATACAAAAACGCAACAAACACGCAGCAAAAGAGTAGAGTTGGGCAAAAAGGGGACCCGATGACCTCGTTGAAATGTAGGCATAGGCGGCATAGTCATGCAAAGAGAGAGCACATAGTGGCACTGCTAGAAATGCAATAACTGGCTGAGCCTAAAAGGATACGTTATTGCAAAATCGTTTGAATACGTACCTAAGATAAAAAGACAAATGTTGGGAAACCGGAGGGGAAAGGTGGCAAGGATGTCCGGATCCGTCGGTGAGACACACGCACTTCGCAGAGACGCATCAACAACAAATCGTATCTTACCAAAAAGAATAACCTTTCAAATCGGATTTGTTTTCTTTTTATCCGTTAAGACTGTCATAGTGATGTCCTCAATTGCAATGTAACAAGTAGTTTTGTCAGCTTTAGGTAGTCAAAGTAGTCAAGAAGTTCTATTAAATACAAACCTGTTGCGACGAAGCAAGATAGAAAGTAGAAAGAAGAAGGGTTCCGTATCGGGCCTTGGAAGACTAAAACTTTTGTATTTACTTTTCTATGGAATTAATGAAAGAAGCAACAAATTTCCCCAACTATTGATGGTTATTCGTTTTTTCCCCGTGTCATTTTGGTGCCCTTTCTTCCTTGAATGAAGTGAAGCACGGCAACCGCTAGCTTCCTTAATTACACATGTATAAGAGTTAAATAACCTTAATTTGCGCTCCTTCACTCTAGCTTTCTCCTTCACAAAATCTCTCCGGAACTTAAAAGCACAGCATTGGTGCATTTAACATATTATTTTGAGTTTCCTCTCTCTCCATAAATTCATTCCGAAATTTAGAGTGGTAGGTTCCGTGTTACAACATGTCATTTTGAGTTTTTTCTATGTCTTATTTTCCATTCAGATACTGCATGTAGCTAATGGCATTGTAGAGTTTTCATTACACCATATTTTTAAGGGTTTTAAAAAAATTAGTTTCCTGGATGAACGAAGACCACTTTATAATTACTTTTGTACACATTTCTTAAAAAAGTCTTAAGCGTCGATTTTTCACAACTAAGAAATTGTCTTCTAAAACAAAACATTTTCTTCCGGCGTCATGTTTTGACGAAGAGACGAAGCTATTTCCTTGGTTTTTTCACATTATTTCCCTTCGTTGTCTGGGTGTTGAGGAGGAAATATTTGGCTATGTTTGTTATTCTCGGCACTCGGCTCACAAAAGGCCCTCTGCGTAAGGTCGAAATCCCTGCGAAGGTCCTTTCTTTGCCCACCGAAAGATTGAGCGAAAGGGTTTGGAAATCCAAAACCCCTCAACACCTAGTCCTACACTCACCTCTGCGGCGTAGTTCTAGTAATCCTTGTTTGAAGATATCTCTCAAGTACTTCCTTTTCACGAACAAGGTTCACTCACACCACTTCTTATTTTCAAGAACTCAAGTTGGAAGAACACCCGTTTGGAGCCTCGTTTTTATTTTTTACCCGTTTTCCGAATAAAACCGGGGCTGTCGTCCTTCCGTTATTGTCCATCAACCTACCCCCATATTAGTTTTACCTACCTTCTTAATTTTCACGTTGTGTTCATCTGTATCTAACTAAGGAATAAATAATCAAGGGTGCAAACATGGTAGCACCATCTCTTTGTTGAACAACATGGTCCACTTAACCTTCCATTAAAACCAAATGAATAATGCCCATATTCTACCATTTCAATGCTTCTGATGTGCATGAAAATAATCATAATGTTCAATTTTTGCTCATGCTCGTAATTTCATTAAAATAAGAAAATACCAGAATACTTCGTTAAATATACCTTCTTTACCTAAATTTTAATGTATATGATAGAAAGCAACATGAATGCCATGAATTTATTAATATATGTGAATGGAACATCCACTAGAGATGTAAATAAAAGGATCATATTTCATAATTTATTTAATTCAATGAAATCAGGTGTAAACTAGATGAGAATATATCGATTTTATCAATATTCAATAAGTTGTATAACAGCTTTTTTGCTCCTCGTAGAAATAAGCTCTCCTTTGGAGCAAAGGTGGTTTTTGGCCGGGGCTAGTCGACACTTGTTTCACTAAAAAGAGATCCCTACCCAGAACAATAATAGACATGTTTTGATTGTCGCCAACATGATCTAACCTGGAAAGGTGAAAGGAAACAACCCTTCAAGGAGAAGGGGAAAGCCAAAGAAGAATCGTCACAAGATCAAAGACACTAACATATTAATATAAAAACCGTCACAACAAGCTTGCTACATGAATTTATGAAAAAAAATTTTGTTTGCTTACAACAAAACCAAGGATTTAACCTCAATTCGTAAGGCATCCTTCGCAAATTTTGCGCAGGGAAAACAGTAGTGATCGAAGACCAAACCAAGCACCATTGTATATAGAAGAACACTTGGAGAGCGTTAAGATGACCAAAGGGAAGTTGAAGACTGAAACTTATGCTGAAAATAAAAAGAGAAGGATGATGAAGATAAAATACGTATATATGTCATTTGTATATCTTTTAAAAGATGAGAAATGACGAATACTTATAAAACCCGCGTATTTCATGCAAGTCGTAGTTGCACAAAAGTATGATTTGAGGTCTAGAAAGAGAGATCTAGAGTGTAGGATAATGAAGGTGAACAATAAGATTCTATCCCTCCTCTAATGGCGACTCCACAACAAAAGGACTTTGTAAAACAAGCCGGTAATGGGAAGCAATCAAATTTAGTTAATGTACCGCATGTGCAACAAAAGGTGAACTTTTCCCGCAGCAACCGACGGATACCGATATTTTTGAGAGAGTTGTTACACGATTTTGAACAAGTAACAAATTCTAGAAAGAGACCTGAAAAGAATGTTAAACAAACTATCATTTTAGTTTGACTAAAGAGTTGGAGAAGGTAAAAAATTCGAAAATTCTTCTAGAATTAGCTAAAATACCAAAATTTCACAAGAAAGAAATTTTAGAATTTATTAATCTCACATGATTGAAGATATAAGTATTAATCGTGAATACAAGAAGAGAAGCTAGTGGTCACCTTTGGTCATCATGTAGAAGAAGTAGACCCGTCCGTTCCACCATTCTATATTTCTCTCCCTGCTAATTGCATTTACCTGCAATCGTACATCGGACTCGTGAGCATTCAGTCATTATGCCATTGTGTGTTGCGATGGAATTAAACTTGTACATTACCAACCTTACAGATCCGTATTCATTTGATTCCAAAAAGGGTGAAATGCATTGGGTTAATTAAATATGTAACTGCTTTCTTTGGCACAAATCTCCAAGAAAAGAGTATAGTCATGGATGTAGTGGTTGACATTCTAGCTAGGTTTGAATGTTCCCTGCTAAGATCTTGGGGAGAAGGAGGTGTTCCCAAATTGGATTTCACTTATGCTATCATTCTTGTTTTCAATGGGGAAGAAAGGATCGTATTGGGAAACAAGGTTCTTGAAGACTAAGAAAGATGCAAGAAATTCCCCTATTTATAGTCAAGCAACAAAGATATCATGTTTCATGCCGCATGAAGATGCAACATTTGTCAAGACACATGGAAGCAAAATTTCTCTTCAAAGAATTGCAAATAATGAGCTGCACCAAAAAGGATTTGGAAATGTTGATTTCTTGATGGTGCCTACTCCAAGGAAGGCACATGTGCTGATCATTGATATCGCTAGAAGGTAACCTCATACCTTTTTCTTTTAAGGTAACCGTGCCTTGATTCAACAAACAATGTCGCCGAGTATGAGGCCTTAATATTAAGCCTTCAAGTCGCTAAACAAATGGGAGTTCGAAGCAGTATTTCAATTTTCATGACTAATTGATAATAAGACAACATCAAAAATCATTGTCGACTAAGCATCCGAGATTAAGATCATACGTGAAATGAAGTTTGGGTTCCTTATAGAGAAATATTTTGAAGTCTTCTAATCTTCATGCCCATCCTTGGGGAGTGAGAATAGGTTGGAAGATTATTTAGTAGTTGTAGCTAGTACCTTTAAGCTCCAATGAATCCAAGGTTAAAGTATGAGATCGAAATTAGACACAAACTTTCTATTCATGACAATGTGAAACATTACAAGTGTTTGAAGATGATGAGCAAGAGCAAATCATTTATTGAAAATGATTGGAAACTTTGAAGATGTCGAGATAGATCAAGAAGAAGGAAATTATATAGAGCAAAAAGGAGAGGTAAGAAAACCTCAAGTGTACCAATAGGTGAGTTGCATTATTATCCAATTGAAAGGCAATATCCTCCCCAAAGGACTAGTTCCCCTTGAAAGACTATTTGGTTCTAACGATGTTGCGGTTAATTCAAGGAAATACATCAATAGGAAGAGATGAAAATTGCACTTGGGGAACTCGTAAGGAGCTAAAAATGGTGAAATTATTCAAGGGCGTTCCCAAAAATTACAAGAAAGGCACATTGAACTTTTTAAGAAGTATATGGATGTGTTTGCTTGGTCATATGAAGACTGAAAACGTATGATAAATGCATAATACAACATAAGATCTCATTGAAAGAAGGAATCAAACCACATAGACAAAAGCTCGTATATATCAATCCATTACCGTTAGCTCCTATTGAAAAGGAAGTGAAGAAATTGTTGCAAGAAAAATCATAGTCCCTCTCGCATATTCGGATTGGGTTTTTAATCTAGTTATTGTGATAAGAGAAATGGGAGAAATAAGATTACTTGGATTTTAGGAATTTGAACAAAGCATCTCTTAAAGGATAATTATCCTTTACCTAAAAATGGATTATGTCTTACAAGGTGACAGGAGCTTAAGCTGATGTCTATGGTTGATGGATTATTTGGATATAACCAAGTGGCAAATGGACTGTGAAGTCGAAGAAACGATTTTTACAACCCTCGGGGCACCTTCATGTATGCACTGGATGCCATTTGTCTTATGAAGGCAAAGTAACTTTTTAGAGGGCCATGGACATAGCGTTTGTGGGAGACAAGGGCGGTGGTTATATATTTGGATGATGTAATCATTTTTTCAGATCGATGATGAACACCGGAACATCTCGCAAAGGAGTTTCAAAAGCAAGGTGAAAAAATGGTCTCATTACCAAATCCCAAAAAAATCTTTGGTCGCCTTGGAGGAAGGTAAATTATTGGGTCACATAGTTTCGAAAACAAGGAGTAAAGATTGTTCCAAAGAAGGGTGGAGGAAATCGCACTATTCATTTTTCCCATAAGCAAGAAAGATATTCGCAGATTTTTGGGAAAAAATAAACTTTCCGAGAATATTTGTACCTGGGACTATGCCAATATTGTGAGAAACAGGAACAAACATGTTGAAGAAGAATGCTTATGAGGTGGGATAAAGAAGCAAGAGGTTTTTCTAGAATAAAAAGAAGCACTCAGTAGTTCTCGTTTTAATAAGCCCCGATTATCAAAAAAGGTATTTCAAATATTTTCATTTGCTTTCCCACCACTATTGTCAGCTGTTATTGCAAGAACAACGATAATAGTAAGAACAACCAAAGGGCATTCTTCAACAAAGTTCTTAGAGATGTTGAGCTCAAATATAACATTTTGGAGAAACAAGCGTATGCATTGGTCAAAGCACTCAAAGCCTTCAAGACTTATGTGTTGCAATCCCAAATAACTACTTATGTACCTAATTTTATTGCCAAGGACGTGCTAGTTCAAAGTGATGTTGAAGGAAAAAGAGGAAAATGGATAGCTAAAATCCAGAGTACGATTTGGACACTAAAACCCACCACAAGTTAACAAAAGGATAGTTTAGCAAAGTTACTAATAGAAACAAATTTTCAAGTATCGTAATTAATCTCTCGGGCACCAATGGATGGAGTCGACAATGAAGAAGGTCGATTAAAATTGCAAAACAGTATCCAATACAACTTTTGTGTTCGCATTGGTATAAAGATGTTGTTAATTACCTCCGTGTTTTTTTCTTGTCCATCTTCATTGAATAGAACCAAACACAAAGCTCCTCAAGCTTAAATCTCAACCATATGTCATAGTAGAAGCAAAGTTGTGTCAGGAAAGATTCCATTGGTATTTACTGTGTTTAATCGAAGGTGAATCACTGTTGAGGTTATCAAGGAATATTATGAAAGTCTATGGAGGAAATTATAGTTGGTTGTCACAACACATAAAATCCTCAAGTCAGATTTTTATTGGCTCACACCCTCCAAGGTCGATGTATACAAATTGGTCGAAGTTGTCAAGTGTCAATTGTTTCCAAGTGTAAAAAAGAAGAGACTTGCTCCATTTCCTCTCATTCCAATATTCGTAGAAGAGCCTTTCTGCAAATGGGGACCGGACATTTTTGGAGAGATCAATCCACCATCAAGTGGTAAGTTCAAATGCATTCTAACTGCCATCGATTACCTCACAAAGTGGGGCTGAAGCAATCCCCCCACCAAGAAAGAAAATGACCAAGTGGTGATGAAGTTTCGGAGGAGAACATTCCCGTAGGTTTGGTCATTCAACTGGCATTATAATTGATAATGCCTGTGGATTTAATTCTCGCTTCATTTATTTAATTTCTCACAAACATATTATGTAATTCTCGTCACATTCCACACCCTACCATCCACAAGGGAATGTATTAGCAAAGTCTTCAAACAAGACACTCGTCGTGATTCGGAGAAGACAAAACTGTTCAAATTCAAAGACCGGGATTCAAAGTTGAAGTTTGCTCTTTGGGTGTATTTAGTAACCACCAAAATAACACTGCAAGTCACCCTATGAATTGGTTTATGGAACCTGGGCAATTATTTCCTACCCGCCTGGCCAAACCAACATCGTTTTCCATCAAGAAGCTCGTGAAGAACCTAATGCTCTAGTGAGAAGATTGAACAAGGGTGATTGAATCAAGAAGACAAGAACAAAGTTAGAGATAATCCTGATTTCTTATCGCAAAGACAAGTCCATATTCGACAGAAAGCAAAAGAAATCCTCTTCCAAGCAAGAGATTGGCATTAAGATGGGACACCATAAGGGCAAATAAAGAAAAGCATGGAAAGTTGGACCCTTCGGACCCACACTCCAGCAGTCAAGGGAACAGGTAACTACATTGTTACCTACCTTTTTTTTGGTAGCATAAAGCACTCCGATTTTGAAAAGTGGTGATGCGTAATCACCTTTTTGGGCACATTTTTGACACTCTAATATTTTTATTTATGAAGTATGAATATTTGTTTTAAAATGTTAGTGATTTTTCATGCTAATTTTGAAACGTATCGATGCATCATCAACTTTTTTTTGGATGCTACATCAACCTAGAGGTGATTTTCATGTTGGTAATAAAACACAAAACTTAGATTAAAAAATATATATAAAAACAATAGAAAAACCAATAAAAATGTAAAAACCAAATTTAAGTCGTAAAAATAAAAAATTTAAACAAAAATAAATTACAAAAATATTTTAAAATTATATTAAAAGAAATTCAAAAAATTTGACTTATAATTTAAAGAAAAAACAAAAATTAACCAAAAAAATTATACAAAAAACATTTTTTTCTAAATTATTAAAAAAAACCATATAATTATTAAAATAGAAAAATTCAAAAATAATTTATATTACAAAATTAAAATTTAGATAAAAAAATAAAATACAAAAAGAAAAAATTAAATTTAAAATTTAAAATTAAAAATAATAATAATATACAAATTTAAAATTAACAAAAACAAATTAAATTTATTTATTTATTTATCTTTTTAAAAAATTGAAAAGAAAATTAAAATAAAAGAATTAAAATACAAAACTATCATCAAAAAAACAAAAAAAATGAAAAAAACCATACGCAAATAATTAAAAAACAAATATCCATATATATAGGTATTTTTTTTAAATGAAACAATTTATAAAATTTAAAAATGAAAAACTAAATAAACAAAAAGATTAAAAAAATAAATTAAATTAAATCAAAATTTAATAAATTTAATAAAATAAATTTTAAATTTTAAAAAAATAATTAATCTAAAAATATTAAATTATTGAAATAAAAAAATAATTTTTAAATTTTTTGAATTAAAAAAAATTAAAATAATATCATATATATATATATATATATATATATATATATATATATATATATATATATATTAAAAATTATATTTTTCACCGTGGTGGTGTCGTCATTCCGCCCTCCCGCCCGTGGCAGCTGAGGCCGTCGCTCGCGGGCGGGGAAGCCGGATGCAACCCCCTCGCCCGCCCGTTGTACTCGTCGCCACCGTGTGGGAGGCCGATTCGGGGGGAATCGCGCAGCCGCGAGGTCGATTATGGGGAATCG
Source organism: Pinus albicaulis (assembly GCA_034641835.2). Classification (NCBI taxonomy): domain Eukaryota; kingdom Viridiplantae; phylum Streptophyta; class Pinopsida; order Pinales; family Pinaceae; genus Pinus; species Pinus albicaulis. The sequence continues at coordinate 97,480 of JAXQQM020080986.1, forward strand.
CCCCTCGCGCGCGAGGCCGACCGGAATCGGCCCCGCCCGTGCGAGGCCGATTCCCGGGACCGCCTCCCGCGGCGGGAGAAGGCTGATCGCGAGGCCGATTCGGAATCTCCTTCGGGACGGCGATTCCGAGAATCGCCCTCACTGCGCACGCCCGGCCGCGCCGCGGGAGGGCGTACTCGGACCCGCCCTCGCTGGCCGCGGGGGGAGGGCGATCGAATCGGCCCGCGCCGCAAAGAGGGCGACCAACGGGCCTTCCTCGCCAAGTGGCGAGAGGCCGGCCACCTGTGAGAAGTGGCTCGCATGTAGCCTCCCCGCCCGCCCAGGCCGACCGCCTCCGCCGCCACTTGGGCAAGAGACTAACAAGCACATAACACCGAATAAGCTTAGGAGGGTTACACTGTGGAGAAAAAAAATAGTAATCAAGATCGTTATTCATTAAAGGAACACATGTGAGCCCTCATGGAATGAAACTGTTCAGTTTATCGAAGATCGTATGAGGATTTCCGGCAGGCAGAGAACTCGCGTAATTTCTTAAAAATCTTCAAGAGTTTTGGAAGAAGCGTAAAGGGGGACTCGAGCCTGCCGTATCAAAGTGCAGATTGAAGTGAGAGATGGTACAGGGAGATCATATTCACGTAAAATGCAAGTCGATGGACCAGCAGCCAGGACGAGAAGCCACAGTCGGCCAAAGGTTCCGTCCCACATTGCATTCGGTAAAGGATACAAGTTTAGAGATATGGTTAACTTGCAAAGATGCACGCGAAGAGCGACAAGTTTAAGATCTCGCAATGCGATGAATATCGCACTATCGCATGCGATAAGATATTGCGAGCGATCGGAGGAATTGAAACGATGGCAAAGTTAAGTAAAGTGCTTCGATGAGGTAAAGGTTATAAAAGCTCGTCTGCGATGAGGCCTAAAGTTGCCATGACTTATAAGGCGATGCGTATCACATATCGCACGCTCGCAAGTTCAAGTAGGAAAAGGTGCTAAGAAATATGTTGTGTAATTTCGAAGGTCGAAATGCGATGGAAAGGGCGACGCGATACCATTCAAAGCGTTAAGTTGAACTTATTTAAAGTCCAAGATTATGTGTAGTTGCATTGTAGCGAAGAAACGTGAACACGTGCAAGTGGACCTCAGTATGTGCATCCGACGCAGTAGGTAAAGGGAAAGAAAAGTGCGTAACGCAACAGTATATGAGTAGAAGAGTGCAAGTAGCCTGGGCAAAATGGGACCTCGATAACCTTGGTCGAAAACGTAGAAGCATAGGCAATAGTTGGGCAAAGAGAGCACATAGTGGCACTAGTTGGAAACACAAATATACGGGTCAAGTCCGCAAGGATACGTTATTGCAGTAATCAGTTTCGAATATTGCACCGTGGCGTAAAAATACATGACAAAGAAGCATAAAAGACAAATGTTGAACTTTGGAAGAAAAGTGCAGATAGCAAGGATGTCCGATCTATCAGTGAGACACACTCAAGATTGCTCTGTGAGACGACATCAAGAATAAATCGCATTCAACAAAAAAAGAATAACCTTTCAAATTTTAATTTGTTTTCTTTGTCTCGTTAAGATCGAAGCTATAGTGATGTCTCTTAATTGCAATCTAATAGGTAGTTTTAATAGTTTAGGTAGTCGAAGGAGTTTCAAGAAGTTCTAACAATTACAAACCGTTTTTGAGTATATTTAAGCAAGACAGAAAGAAAGAAGAAGGGTTCCAAGTTTCCGTACATTTGGAAGACTAAAAAATTTGGTATTTACTTTGTGTGGGAATTAATGAAAAGAAGCAAGAAGTTTCTCGTAAACTCGTTGATGGTGTTTCGTTTTTTCCCGTGTCATTTTGTGTCCCTTCTTCCTTGAATGAAGTGAAGTAATGCAACCGCTTTACCCCTTAATTACATCTCGAGTAAGAGTTAAATAACCTTAATTTGCGCTCTCTTTCACCTGTGTCCTCTCCTTCACAAAATCTCCAGGGAACTGTAAAAGTAATAAATTCTTTGATTACAACATATTATTTTGAGTTTCTCTCTCTCCATAAATTCATTCTGAAATTTAGAGTGGTAGATTCTCGTGTTACTGGACATATCATTTTGAGTTTCTTCTGCAGCTTCTTCTTTCTCCATTCATATATTAGCAATTAATGGCATTGTCAGAGTCCTTTCATTATACTAGATTGTTAATGGATTTAAAAAATTAGTTTCCAAAGGGATTGAACGAAGACCACTTGATATAATTACTTTGTGACACATTTTCTAAAAATGTCTTAAGCACTCATTCCTTTCCACAACCAAGGAATTATCTCTTAAGATACAACATGGAGAATGCGTTGCTACTAGTGGTGATAATTAGGAGCTTTTGAACCTAGTAGATCTTTTATTGCCAAAATATTTCCTTTAATGTAAAAAACTACCTTCCTTGGCATGTCTTTTAGGGACTCTTTTTTATTGGCAGTAGGGAGGATAGGGAATTATGAAAACTCATCATTGCAGTGTATTATAGTTGCGTAGATTCACCATGTTCTGCCGCACAAGTGAGTGGAGTTGTGATTGAAGGGAAGAAATTTGTGATTCCGATTGTCAACGTAGCTTAAAACCACTAGGAGTAAGTGAAGAAATATGGATTTATTGTGATGAATTTGTGCTTGAAGTTATGGAATGTAAGGATCAATATGAAGCATTTTTAAATCTTTGACAAAAAGAAAATCAATATCATCATTTTCAAATCTCTGATAGAAAGAAAATAAGTTTTAATAGAGTAACTAGTATCAAAATAAAAATATACATTAAGGTGATGGTGATCAAGGCTGCCGTCTCTAAAAAGATTTAGTGATATAAAAATATTCACCACTTGAACGAGGAGAAGAGACTTCTTGCTATTCCGATGGATCATAATAATTACAGTAAATATCCATCACTTTGGATTGATATCTTGTTTTTTCTCGCAAAGGACACTCGATTTGCCTAGTGGCCACTATTTACAAATAAAACACGAGAATTTAGAAGAGTGATTTTTTTCTTTTCTTAAAGAATGAATTCTTTAGTTTGGAATGCTATCTATAATATTTAAAAATTACTATCATAAAAAGAAATCTTTGCTCCCTACTAAGGCTCAATTTATAGGAATATTTGCTCTACTTTTACTCCCCAAGGATCAATTTATAGAAATATCCGAATGGGTAGTTTTCTCAGTACATAATCCTCTATAGTTTTCTTTCTTTGAAATCATCATGCTTTTATTTTATAAATAAAGATATTAAGTCCATAACTTCTTACCCTTTCATTACACTTGTATATAACAAAAAGTCATGAATTATATTTTCATGTAATAAATTAGAAGACTGAGGGAGTTTAAATTCTTTGTTGCTAACCGTGTAATCAAAGTAGTGTAACACTATTTTTGTTTCTCTAATTTAATTTGTAATTTCTATTCATTGTATACTAGTTGGCCATTATGTCAAATTGAACTGATACATAAAATACAATATACATATATATCTTATTAAAGTGATAAAATCGTTTAACAACTAATTGGAATATGAGCATATGGATACAAATTATGATACCATGTGTATGAACAAGTGAGGGGTTGAGAAGGGAGTCCAAATGTGCTTAAGGAACCCTAGACATCTTTGTCAAACTACCTTATAATGCCTCATTTCATTTTTTGGAGAAATGACTTTCAACTTCACTCATTGATTTGAAAGTAAGCTATCGAATGAGGTTGGTGGAAGGACCACCCTCCACGATTATTAGAGGAATGGGTTGGGTGTCATCATGTCTAGAAAATTTGTGCTTTACTTGGGAATTTTGCTTCTCAAAAAATGTACTCAAAAATTTAACGGGAAAGTGCTCGTGCATGGGATTCTGAAGAGGATTTATTATCACATTCGATGAGATGGAAGAAGTGAGTACCCACGTAAAAAAACATGTTGTACCATTTTTTTTTGAGGAGAAAAATAAAATAAAAAAATGTGAGGGGGCCTCGTGGGTCGATAGTGGGGCCAACCAACCATTGATAGTGTAGCTCATCGAAGCAACCAATGCTAGCCACGCCCGTAATATACCCTTTCGAAGTACCTGTAAAAATTTCCAACAAATATCTCGAGTTTTTAATGGAGCTCTTAAGTGAGAGTTTGCGTTAAAACAATTGAGTTAGCACATCGGCTGTAGTCGTAGTTTTGTTTGTTGGTTTTGGAACATAAACATTTAGTGACAAGAATATATAATACGAATTTCAAACCAACAACTTCGTACACAATATTTTCTCCGAAATTGGCATGAACCATGAACATATATTGCATTAACAACATGTCGGAAAATACACAATCATAGCTTCATTCATTGAAATGGGCTATAGCTTTTTTTAAAAGAATACTAGTAGAACTTGACTTCCAAGACAATGAAATAGCCTTTCAATATACGCTTCCGATCCTTGTCCAATATCACCGTGTAAGATACAAGAGTTGGTCCCTCGATTCTCCACCTCTTAGCTATGCTACATCCATACTACTCGCTAAGGAGAACCTTCAACAAACTGGAACTCGTGTGACCCTTGGAAATGATATTCGTACAAGGAATACTTGATTCTACGCCACATCCAATAAGAAGGATACCTCAATTTGTTAAATCCTGATAAGGAATGCTCAATTCAACCAAATAAACACCATAAACTCAGGCCCTTGTAAAATATATTCAACCAACAATGTATACGAGAGATTTCAACCCGATAACAATAGTAAACATGGTCCTTTGATGAGCAGAACTTGGCCAGGAATATAGGAATGGAACTCAAGTTATGGGATAGAGGGAAACTTGCTCTCTTTGACTAAAACGTTTGAACAAAGAAACCACAACGATCCTTAGTCTCTTTGACAGAGGAAACTCGACCTCTTGAAGCCATAACCTCAACCCTCTTCAACAAAATAAAACTTCAACCTCTTAAGCAAGGAAATCGACCCTTGAAATTGTGGCTTATCTTAAACCTCTTTTCAATGGCAATATTGAACACAAATTTGGCTCGAAGCTTCCAATTGTAAGAAGATAAATAGAATGCACAAAATCAGAAGATAAAATCAACTGATAAAACCTTTTACCTCCCTTATCTTTCGCAAATCTTATTATCATTGGTAGCACAATGACGAAATTTGAATGATTCCTCTCTCCAAACCAACTAGGGTGTATAATTTCAACTCCGAACATAGAAAAAATGGCTAGGGTTTCTCAAATCCTAAGTTTCTCTTCAAATGCTGTCCAAAATATTTTTTTCTCAAATAACAAAATGATAGAATGAGAGACTCTTCACTTTTCCCCTTTTATAACTTAGTGGCCACTTTTGTCGTCATTTTAGCTTTTTAATTTTAATTTAAAGTCACTTTAGGAAATTTTCACTTTATAAATTGAAGGTGACTTTTCATTAGCTTAGGATATGACCCAATTTTCATCACTTTAACATTTATAATGTTCTTCCTAGGCGAATCATATTCCCTTAGTTAAAATTTTCCTTGCTTTAGCCTACGAGAAATTTATTAGGCTAGCGAGACCCTATCTCATGCTTCCTTAAGCAGTTGGGACATTACAACTGCCAAGCCAAGCAGGGCAGTCGATGGACAACACAATCACTCAGTTTCATAAACAGCACCTATGTCACAGAAGCAGTGAATGGTTTGGGGGCTAATTTTGGGCATGGGCGATAGGCCATAGAGACCAACCACCAAAGTCCATAGTTGAAAGTATCGGGAGCTTGATCAAGAGGTCGCAGGGGTCAACGGATGACAGACCTATGAGGAGCTTGAGTAGTCACAACGCGAAGAAGATAAGTAGCGGATTATTCAGACACAATGAAAAGCAGTAGTGTGTTAGAACATTGTCAGAGTGGGTTGAGGAGAACTCGACGCTGAGTGGCGCTGGTCGGAGTCGCTGTCAACTTGCAGAGTTGACCTGCGCAACAAGTGTGTGGGGAATTGATGAGTTGCTGAGCCGCTGCAAGAAAAAAACACATGTTTACATAACACATAACAGGTTGTCGAGTGAGGGATGACTAACATGATAGAGAAACTGCGACTGTAACAAAAAATCAACAACATCGAGGATGAGAAGATAAAAAAATTTCGCTACATGCATCACATGCGATTTCTGGGCATGGAGCAAGAGGCCCCATGCATTAATGCAATTTATGGGCAGGGACTAAGAGGCTCTAGGCAAGCCTCTGGAAATGTGCAAAATGTTCGAGCACTGGGAATAAGTTTAGGGAAACATGTAGTAGAGGTCCAAGAAGGCCTGTTATCTTGAGGGTGAGAGGGAGAGTCAACAACGTCAGGGAAGTCATGGTTTGAAATAGCCATGCAGGATGCTCAAGAGAGAGATGCTTTTAGGAACATGGTTTTCTGCTTAGGTTTTCATGTCTAGTAGTAAGACAAATTGTTGTGTGAGAGGAAGCAACTACAATGGATATGATGAGCTTGAGGACGATTCCGAGTTATGGAAGTACCTTCCTCGCTAAGAGGGAGTGTTGGATTGTGTAGCTCAATATGACTTCCACAATTGCTTAGTGTCATAGCATGTGGAAGATTGTATTTTTAGATGAAACTTTGTAAAGTTCTTTTATAAAGTACCTTTTGTATTTAATGATTAATTGTGACTTTATTATAAATTTGAGTCACTTAAGCGATCTCAATGAGAGATTATGTCACAACCGTTGATATTGAGAATGACAAGATCTAATCTTAGCCATTAAGATATAGGGTTAGGGTTTTAGTCATTAAAATGTTATAAAAGGAGATTTGAGGGAGAGATGAAGACATCATTGGCAACGACACTAGCCTTAAGAGGAGGAGTGTTATACTCTAGTATGCCAGGTCAGGGAGGGTCTGAGGAAGGTGCAAGGAGTAGTGAGGGAGACAAATCTAGATCAACCAAAGAAGATAGAAGGACAAATCTACCGGTTTATCATCCATATAACTCTAGGTTGATTTCTGTTTGTATCTTTCCTTTGATGGGCCATTATCCCTGGCATGAGAGGCCAAGTTCTTAATTGAACAAGTTTGCTAGTTTTTCTCCTTATGGGTTTTATAGGGTAAATCATGTGTCCAATGTGATGATGATTTCTGTGTTTCTGCTGTGTGCATTTTCATTAAGAAGTTGGTCGTGCATTAATTGATAAATTTTGTAAGGGTTTGTGTGATATTTATTTCCAGGTGATGGGTTCTTGGAAATTTAACAAATGCTACAGTTTTTTGATAGACTGATTGATTTGATTAGTCTTCACAAAACATTTATATTGATTTAAAATGTAATCACTTGTGGGTATGCAATTGCCCTTGAAAATTTGAGATTTCTTTCTTACATATGTGAGACCATAACCCAACTCAATGTGGAAGTTTTGGTCCAAAAGTCAATTGCATATAGCTTAAATGGCTTCTGTACTTGTTTGAATCAAAGTAGAGCTATTTTCTCTTCCTTGGATTATACATGAAGGATGAAATTGATGAAGTGTTCCATGCTTCACATGAAAGTAATTTGTATAAATGGACATCTTGAAACTGTTAGAGAGTGGGTGGAAGGGAACTTGAACTATTAAATATTTACCCTATAGTGCCATAATGAAGAATGTCCTTTCCTCCCTCAATTTCTCAAGGGGATTGAAATATGTTGTAGATCGAGATATTCATTTAGAGAATAAGTATGTGCCATGATAAATTGTATGATAAATTTGTAGGCTTTGTTTATATATATATGTTTTATGACCATTACATGCATGCGTGTAAATTCATTCATTACATGCATATATGAATGAAGTCCCCCTTCGAATTTAATAAGTATCACAAAGGCTAATAAGTGTTTTTTTCTTGAAATCCATTCAATAGTTTAATGCATTCTTGCTTAAAAAGCTATTGTCAAATGAATTGATATTGTAAATATGACAAATGTTGAATGATGCCTAAGAGAAGATGATTTGATTTTGTATGTTGATTGGGTGTTTGCACCATTAGTCTTCATGTGATAATGTTGTCCTTACATTGGCAACGAAATAAGAATATATGAATGCATGGGGAATATTGTTCGTAAATGAGTGCTTGGCATGATAGGTGGATGCTGAAGGGAATGATATTATAAGCTTGTAAGAATTGCTTGCGTGTAATTTGTCCACATAAATATGCATATTGGAAGGATTTGATAACAAACTACCACAACCTATAGTAATCTCAGATAATAAGTTTGTACCTATGTGCCTATGTACTTGTAGAATATGAGGAAAATACCTTATCAAGGTCCCATGCTAGACCTATAATCATTTGGTGTAGTGCCCTACTCCGGTTGATTTACCTTGATATTACATTAGCCTTGATATCGCCTTAAGGCTTATAAATCATTATTTGAGGACCTTAGGTCAAGGATCCGATTATTTGGCTTTTAATATTCACATATGTGATAATAATCATGATATGCTAGTTTGATATTATGATGATAATGGCTGTGATGGAATTGTTGATGACTATGTCTAATCATGTGATGGATTCACAATGTTGTCTTGTTTACATTAGCTTCTTGCTTACAATTAGTGATTTTGTTGTTGATGATGTCATGGTGATGATTTGGCATATGCAATTATATTGGTGACTAATACCATGAATCAAATATTATGCTAACAATAGTATGTGAATTACATACTATTGTTTTAGAATTTTTTAAAGTTCAATTTCAAATTTTTCTGTGAATTCTAATGACATGATAGTGTCTGTAGGCATAGGTTAGTTGCTTGGATGAGTGAATCACACATGGTTGATGGAGTTGTACAGATATATAGAATTTCATGGGTGGGGTGGGACAATGTCCTTGATTTTATTTGTTAGCACTCCCACTGTGACTTGGGCTGGAAGGTGTTGGGATACCTTCGCCTTGAAGATCACGATGTTGTGGGGGCAGACCCCAGATTGGGCCGCTCACAAGGATTTTACTAGGGGGCGCGTATGAAGGTGGATTCCTTGATGTCCAACACCATTAGTCTCACTATAACGAACGACATAAGAGAGGATAACAATCTCCATCGTCACACCTAGTTTCCCACCATAGTCACTGGATGCTTGAAGGGCAAGTGGTGTGACACCCTCGTAAATTCAAGGGAAGTTCTTGAAGGGCACGACTGAATTGGCACCCTTGGCATCAAGAATAAACGGCTGAAATATAATTAAGATATGATAATCATACTTAATTCACATAATGTGGTAAATGAAGTTTTAGAACCAAGTTACCTAAGAATAAAACTTGGGGTAAAGGAAGAATAAGAAGAGATTAAAATATTGGACCACTTGAGAACTCTACCCTTCCCACGTTTGAAAAATCTTAGATAGATAATGTGCATACGTGTTTTAATAAGCAAAAGGGAGAAAATGGACAAAGTTAATTAGAAAGTTTAATCCTAAAGTAGTTTAACCTTGTTAAGAAAAGATGGCGGTGAATGAAAATAAATAATAATAAATTAAATTAGAGAAATTTAATTTCATAAGAGAAACTCCACGTCGCAAGAGGAAACACAAGGATCTCCATATAAGAGTCAAATTGAGTTAAACTACGATGTCGTTAGGGGACCAAATCTGAGACCGACCAGTTGACTTCAATGATGAACACAAATCAAGGAACATAAAGGGGGAATCAAGAGACAAATAGGGGAAGAAATAGGGAGTCATGTTGGGGTGAAGATATACATAACTCCCTATTTCTTCCCCTAGTTGTCTCTTGATTCCCCCTTTATGTTCCTTGATTTGTATTCATCATTGAAATTATTTAAGTAAATAATTTAGGAGAGCCTTGATGAGAGAGTGACACATGGTTCGGTGAATAATCAAACTTTTAGATTAATAAAAATAATTATTTATTCATGAAGTGCCAAGTGTCACCTATGAAGCCTCATATAAAAGAGAAGGGGCAAGCCAATGAGAGAGATGACCTTTTTCCCTATTGTTGGATGGATGATATAATGCTATTGTGAATGACTACAAAGCTATAATGAGTTTGGTGAGGTGGAGGTCATTAGAGGGGATTCAAGCGTGCTCTCCTCCACCAACTAGCATTCTTCCATTATTGTACAACCCAATTGTAGCTTGGGGGCCGTGGGGAAGAAAAGTACCCAAAGAGTAGGCTGAGAGGTCAACTTTTGATTGCATTATAAATTATGGTATTGATGTAGTCACGAGGATGTGGTCCAGTCATTAGCTATAGACAATTCCTTCACGAACCCAACATGATCAACTTTGCCACATAAGGAAAAATTCTACCTTAAGTCCGCCAGGGTACAAAATGATCAACTTTGCCACATAAAGACAAATTCTACCGTAAGTCCGCCAGGGTACAAAATGGTATTGCAGAGAAATCTACAGAAAATTGCTAAATCTGTTTTTAAGGACCTTAGGAGCTTGATCGAGCGTTAGAAATATATAATTCAATAACTCGATCAAGGTTTTAATAAACCCTCAATCGAGCCATTTACATGGTTAATCAACGACTTGATCGAGTTATTGAATTATATATATATATTAAATGTCATTTATAATATTCATGTTGAGCATGGAATTTTTTTTATAGATATGTACATTGTAATGGGTTTTCAGAAATCCATTTCACTACCTAACAACCAAGTTGATATAATACTAGTGTACTTAAATGGAAATCCAATTATCTAAGTTATGAACACCATTGAAATATTTTTATGTTATTAATAAATGCCATGTGTTAGTTTGATATAAAACATACTTAAATGGAAATCCAATTATCTAAGTTATGAACACCATTGAAATATTTTTATGTTATTAATAAATGCCATGTGTTAGTTTGATATAAAACATGGAAAGAGTTACACACATGCTTCATATTGGATTGTAAAAAGTGAAACACACACACACACACAAGTTCCAAGAATCAAAATCAAATAAAACTTACATGTAGAAGTTTACATATTGACATCTTTTAAAATTGAATAGAACTTATTTCAATCTTATTTGAGATTTTTAATTGAACCTTAAGATATAAGGAGTTGATTGAAATACTCGATAAACAAGTAAATTTAGGAAAGTTCATAACATTATATAAAATTATAGAAATGTTATCATATATTGTTTTTTCGGTATATTAAATTCCAATAGATATATATGACTTAATCATGTTATGAAGATGCTCTTGTAGATAATTTCAAAAGAATAAAATTCAATAAAACTTATTTGTTGTTTACAAGACATCTTTTAAAATTGAATAAAACTTATTTCAATCCTATTTGTGTTTTTTATTTAAACCTTGAGATAAAGAATGGATTGAAATGCTTGCAAGAGCATGCGATATATATATTTTTTATTATAATATGAATGACTTTAAAATTTAAATAATTTATTATTGAATAAAGCTTAAATTTCGATCATATTTATGTTTTTTAACTGGATCTTGAGATAAGGAATTGATTGAAATACTTGGATAGCCAAGTAAATTTAAGAAAATTCATAAAATTATATAAACTAATACAAACATATAATTAATTGTTGAAATTAACATACATTGATTGCAATAAAAGACACTTTCTACAAGTCAATATGAAACATATTTGTGATTCTTTCCATGTTTAATATTAAATTAATGCACATGATATATTTTATTTTATTTTAAATATTAAAGTGACTTGCATCATATTATTAAGATTGTACTTATTTTCTTAGCGTATGAAATTAGAAATCAAAATTCTTATTATGTAAAATTTTACTTCTTGAATGTTCTTAATTGAAGGTATTAAGATAAGGAATTGATTGAAATATTTGGATAACCAAGTAAATTTAAGACATTTCCCAAAATTATATAAAATTATAGAAACATATAATTTCTTATTTTTTGGTATATTAAATTCCAATTTACATGATTTATATCAAGTTATGACTACTTGCTCTTGTAGATGACTTCAAAAGAAATAAAATTGAATAAAACTTAGTTTAATTGTTTACCAGACATATTTTAGTTCATTTTAAGTATCAAAGTGATCATTTTAAGTATCAAAGTGACACGCAACATAGTAAGAATGTACTTATAGTCTACGAAACTAGAAATCAAATTTTTTATTTTTTTAATAAAAGTATACTATGTAGATTTATTTATTTATTTATTTTTAAATTTTTCTTTCTAACTAGTGAAATAATAAAATAGATGCATAAACTGAAATTTAATAAACATCCATAAACAAGACTAATAAGTATCCATAAAATGAAATATAATGAATGTATCAATAAACTGTCACGTATGAAAATATATACAATTTTATCCACACACTGCCCATGTATGAAACTATATCAAGCCTGTACATATTACATGTGAATATGCCCTATGAAATGGGATTGAAAATATACAAAGTATCCACCCTAGAATATTTTATTAGAACCCCTATGTGAGCTCCGTTTCCCAAAGTAAGCGTCCATAATTTGGTATTGCAATATAATACATTCAAATTCAAATTAATTAGATCATTATTTATACAAAATAAACAATATGTAAATAAATGATTTTGAACCACATTTAATTACATATGAACTTACTAACCTTATTCGAGTCCAAATTCAATTTAGGTAGTATGGAGGTCTAATCAATATGGGTTTAGTGCTCCCATGCTCGTGGCTCAATGATTGGGTCATGCATCGATGGACCCATGTTGTCAATGCGGAGATACCCAACATCCACTCTTGTCCACATAAATGCGAATCGACGCCATTCTGCATATGGGTATGTGAACACAATGGCAAAGACAAATTATAGTTAGTTTACGAATTAATTAACATGCATGTAATTTAAAAAAAATGTTGAAATCTCAGGAATACATTTTTTTACCTCTTCATGAGTGTCCCAAGGCACTGGAGGTGGAGGAGAATCCATGGAAACATGCACTGGTGGATGCTGCTCTAGTTGATCAAATGCCCCCTTGGATGACCTCAGAACCTCATCCATGTAGCCATATTATGTCTACATGTTATAATGAACTTTTTAATATAAATGAAATCTAATACGAACTTATTAATTAATTTAAATAATGTATATTTTGATGATAAGAGTCAAAATTTTCGTATATACGTAGCTAGCTTGGGTCACACGGTTTGTGCACCTTCCAAGTGTCACGAATGACATCAAGACGCATACGTGCATATGGAAAAAGTTGGTCGTCGGTTAGAATCTCGAGATAGCATCATCATATAATGGAACTGGCGGGTTAGGAGGCAATGATGGTGGTTTGCTCATCTCTCCACGCAATGCGACCTACGCTCTGGTCAATGTTGTTAACATGCTACGTGCAATGGTATGCCTAGTCTTAGTGTTGAGCTGCGACGACTCCTCTAGCTATGTCGACAATACCATGCTCCAAGACGATAGTGGAAACGATCTCGAAGGTAGTGGTTCATCTGCAGGGTACCTACAAGCCCCGACACGATCATAACAACGTCCCAAGCTCGATCCATAAAATTGAAATCTGGTATCAATGCAATCCAACCCCATATGTAGCATGAACTTCACATATATATGCTTTGAAAAGTAAATAAGGACTTGGTCATGGTGGGGGAAATGGCCCCAAGCTATAATGAATTGATCATAAACATAGGGGGGCGCATCAACATTGCTAAATAATGAGTGAAATCAGACTAACTTGTATATTACGATGGTCTAGAGGGATGTCAAACAATGCCCCATGAACATCAATGTCCTTGGTGGTGGTTTTCACTGTCTCCCAAGTATGTGGGTCTCTAACCTCTAGCCTCCTCATCCTCTATATGGAATGTATGTGGTCGCCTTGTGGTATGCATCGATCAACCTCTCAATGATCTCCAACATCAAAGTTAAACTACGCCTAGTAGGCGACCTAACAAGGATTTTACTCAACTCTCGTGTGATCCATGTATGTTGGGCCCTAATATCATCTAGTGTAATAGTGGTGGTATGTTAGGTCCATATAATACTAGTGTAGCCCCTTATTGTTATTTGTAATGTAACTCCTTCTTGTTATTTTTAGTGTAGCCCCTTTATTGTTATTGTTGTGCTCATGTAGTCCCCATAGTGTTATTATTGTGCCCCGTAGAATCCCACTATTGTTATTGTTGTGCCCTTACATTATTATTGTTATGTAGGCTCTGATTATATTGGGACCCTTTAGACTCCTATATATAGAAAGTAGGTTTTTGTCATTTGAATCATCCAATAATTGTTCATTATGTAATTTAAAGGAGGTTTCCCCCTCAAAGAGGCTCATTTCTAAGTCATTGATCTATATTTTCTTCTATTTCGTGATGTTTGCATAACATTTGGTATCATAACTTGAGATTCTAGGGTTTCGCTTCTTCAAATAAATCATCTTGGAATTTTTGTTATAAATTTTTTTCTATGAGGCTTCATAAGCTGAAATTTTTAGCACGTGGAGCCGAAATATTGATGAACTTCGTGTAAAAATTTCAGACTTTGGTTCGCTATACTTTCAGAGATATGATCTGTGGAAGTTAGGGTTTTTTCAGGCTCCATAATTTCATCTCAAACATGTGACCAAGGGAAAACAGTCATAAATTTCGTTTCACGCATCGAATTTGAATTCTGTAAAAGGTGGTCGAAAGTGCATAGACTGTAGTTTCTTGTGTATCTATTTCAGAGTCAAAGGTAAAAACAATGACACGTGGCATGCCGTACAAGTTTGGTCTATTGAACATGTCCATAATTAGGTATTGTGAGAGATCAGACACAACTTTGTCTTGAAGAATCCAAATTAAGTCTAACCTGTGGCATTGGAAAGAAGACTAAGAGGGCTACGATAGGAACATAGTTCAAATCTTGGGGATTGGAAATCACAGATATATATTAGGTTCAATATCAAGCTTTTCAAAAGAAAGAAAAATGTGTGTGTGTTTTTAAATTGCATAACTTTTGTTTAAAAAAAATCAGTTTGAAGTGATTCCAAGGGCATATTGAAGCATTGATATCAATATTGGGTTCTAAATGTCCCAAAAATAATTCCACACCCATTAAGCCCTAAAAAATCTCTACTATGACACATGAAGAGGAAGAAGTGAAACATGGTATATCAAAATTACGAGACCAAATGCAACAAATTGCACTCTCTCAAAAAGTAACCAAAAATGAAATGGAAGTTAAGATGGATGGTTTGAAGAAAGACATGGAAGCTAAGATGAATGGTTTGAAGAATGATGTGGAAGCGAAGATTGATAGTATAGAATAAAAATGGAAAGGAAACATGGAAGACATGAATAATGGTCTAAAAGTAGACATGGGAGGTTTGAAGAAAGGTTTAAAAAAGTTGCTACAAGAAATGATTCCTAATGGTGAAAATGTAGTAAATGAAACTCATGATGAGAAAAAAAGAAATGTTAATCACGATTTCATAGACTCTAATGTTGGATTCAAGACCCACCATATTCCAAAGATCAATATGAGGAAGTTTGATGGAAATGATCTGGTAACATAGATACTACAGATGGAGCAATATTTTGATCTCCATATTGTGCAAAACACACAAAAGGTACACATTGTAACTTTATATTTAGAACCCAATCAGTTTGTATGGTATCAATGGCTTTGTTCTCGTAAACCATTTGTCACTTGGTCATTTTTTACGGGTTCAATGGTAGAGCACATTAAGTACTTCCAAAAATTGAATATCAGGGTATCAGATATTTTAGAGGATCATAATATTGATGTCTTCATAGGGACTTTAAAGGATAACATCCACCATGAGGTTCGCCTTTGGGAACCTGACTCATTGGAGATGGTATTCAGGGTGGCAAGAAAAGTTGAAAAAGCAAAATTATGGCAACAATGAAGTCTAACAATCACAACTATAAAGATGAAAATATTTTTGCTCCTAGCCTTCCACAACCTACAAGGTTGACACCACAACAATTGGAAGAAAAAAGAGCAAAAGGGCTTTGTTATTGTTGTAACACTGTTACCGATGAAATATGTAACCTCATTGTTACCTACTTTTTGAAGTATCAAGAAAAACACCTGATTTTAAAAAAGTGGCGATGCAGAATCAAGAAAAAAATTTTTGAACATGTTTTTGGCAATTTAAGTTTTTTTCATTTTTTTTTTTTATAGGATTGATTTTGACACAATAGATTTTCTAATGTCTTCTTCTTCCGTGAGATGTTTATTTTTAAGTGCATTTATGTACTTGTGTTTTAAAAATAAAAAAAAAAAATATATATTTTTTTAAATAAAAACTTGTAATGATATCTTCACTTTTTCACATAGATAAAAGATGGAAAAAGAGTCAATATTCTAAAGTTTATATTTTCTATATGTTTATGTATTGTTAAATAATTTTTCAATGCACATCAAATAATTGTCGCTAAAAAACCAATATTTTGAACCATATGACAAAAAAATACAATTTTTCAATATAAATACAATGCAAAAAATACACTTTTATAGACTTTTTGTTGGAAAAAACATGTTAAATAAACTAATTTTTTGGGAGAATCTTAACAAAAAAACTTAAGAAAATAACATTTTTATTGAATTTTATGTCAAAAAATAATAGCAATTCACATATTTTTTGCAAAAAATAAAATGGGTTGTTCTCATAAAATATCAAAGTTCTAAACATTACAAGTAAAATTGATTAATAGGTTCTAAAAAATAAGCTTTGTTTGCAAGCATAACTTAAACATCATCAACAATATCAACTAATACATCTTCAACATCATCTAGAACAACACCCATGGCTTCTTCCGCAACATTTTCTTCTTCATTTTGATCATTGTCGTCTTCTCAATGGATCTTTCATATCGGCAAATCTCTCCAAAGTGTCTCTTTCAATCATTCCACATAATGGTGTGTTGAGGTTCTCTTTGTTTTTTTTGCCACACGTGATTCATTAAAATCTCCTTTCCTCAAAACCAACTTATTGCTTCACATCCTGGAAGGAATTTAAGAGCGTTTAATGTCAATAAATTTTGCACGTTGAACTCGGGTCTTTCTCAATGGAAATGCAATTTCTTCCTTTTAGTAGGCAACATGCTAGTGTATGTACCTAATCATCAAGCACAGTAAGAAAATTAGTATGGAAACATAAAAAGTAAAAAAAGACAACATTTAAATTTAAATTTGTATAATAAAATCTTACTCTGAACCCGAGAATAAATCCAATACCCCATTCTTCTTCATTAGAACATAGATCTATAAGATAGTTAATCAATGTTTGTGGTTTTTGATAAATGTTAACTCATATCTCCTTTTGCATCTTTATCCTCATATGTTAGTTTTCTTACTAACCCAAGCATCATAAACCAATACTTGACTATGACTCTCTCCTATCTACTCGATTCATAATAATATGCTTATAGCTATCATCTTTTGCACAAACATTCAACATGGATGAACTCACAATCATTTATAATAGGCCTGATCTTCTAAGAAACAATATTTGACTCTTACTCCGTAACATACAACATAGTAAAAATTTCAATTAAATTTTACATGAATAAAAAAAATTTAGGAGGAATCAAACGTACAATTTCAAAGTCTTACCATGTAAGTTGCATCCTGAGTTTGCATGCTACCCTTGAAGCTTGTTAATAACATT
This sequence comes from Pinus albicaulis, assembly GCA_034641835.2. Taxonomy (NCBI): domain Eukaryota; kingdom Viridiplantae; phylum Streptophyta; class Pinopsida; order Pinales; family Pinaceae; genus Pinus; species Pinus albicaulis. The sequence continues at coordinate 115,084 of JAXQQM020080986.1, forward strand.
GGAAATTGTGTGTCCGAATGAAATGTCTACAAATCGCCAAAGTGGTGATGTTGTCACTTCGAAAACCCGTAACCACTTTAATCAAAAGCTTGATAAGTATATGGTTCTCTATCATATTCAATGTCCGGGAAATTGAAACCAAGAGGAATATCTGCAATAACTAGGCCATATTCCCTTTTAGGTATTAATGATGCAATGTATTCATAGTCACCTTGTATTATTTGATATTGGACACCTGCCGAGCCCATTCCATAATGTAATGATTAAGAGTAGGATCAAGTTCAACATTCATAAGATGCTTCCTTCTCATGTTCTCCATCTTAATTTTTTCAATAATAAAGCTTTTGGAAAGTATTTGGTACTCCATTTCCATCCTTCTCTTTTCGACATCTTTTGTATATATATATATATATATATATATATATATATATATATATATATATATATATATAAGTAATAAAATAAAAATAGTTTAAATATGAATAAAATGAATTTATAAATCAACATACTTATTGAATGCAATATAAAACTCTTTTAGTGTTGATGTAGAACTTGCTTCTGGGTAGTTGCATACAACATCATCCCAAATGTTTTCATTCAACATTTTAACCATGTGTTTTTGTATTTTCTACAAAAATTTTTCTCGACTAAATAAATCAAGTTAAAAGCGTTAATATACCGACATATGTATAACAAATTCTACAACATCATTATGTTTTATTTAAAAGAAAATTATAATGAAAGAAAAACATAAGAAATAATTCAAGAAACTTACTTTTTGAAATTCTGCACACATTTCTTCCATTGATAATTCACTCGACTTCACACACAGCTAATACCGATTTGACTAATTTATCATCCTTCACACCTTTCGCATTGTTCTCCAAGGTGTGATAGTCATATCCTCTAGAAGTTTTGCTTCATTTTTAGGACCCGCCTTATCGTTGGTACATATTATGGGTTTACTCTTTTTCTAACCTTCGATTTTTTATGGAAATATTTTCTTCCACCTATCAAAAATATCATCAACTCAAATCCCATACACTCTCAAAACTAAATGCCAACTCCGAAAAAATGTTATCTCGTGCCTCTCGAAGAAATTTGTATTCAATTTTCCATTCTTTTGTCATCAATTTGATAACTCCTGTTTCCATTAAACATTCCTTTCGAAATGTTACACTAACTTGTGTCTTATCGCCCACTCACATTTTTCTATGAATTCATTATGAATAACCGACTCTTCTGATGAAAGTCATTTATCATTCGTACTCATTATCCGCATTATGATCCCATGCCAATAACTTTGATTCTATTTCGTTAAGCCAACGTAAATGATGCTTTTCACATACGTTTGAAAAAAGATAGGTTATTGGGATATTCTCGCAATCAATTGTCTCTTATTCTCTATCGAATGGTTCTCTCATTAATTACATAATATTTATAATCAAATTTTTTTTGTTTTGTCAAATGCTTCGTTTGTTGGAACCCGACGTGATCAACAAGAACCACATAATCCACCACATGCGCATATGGATTGAACATGAATAATGTTTTCACATTATATAAATGTAGGTGATGGGCCTTTTCTAATTTGATATTGAGATTGTCCTTCATCCTGGCTATAAAATTGGTTAACATTAAGCTCAAAATGTTTGGCCACCAAGAATTGAATTTATTCTTCCTCAACTCTTGTCGAATAGAATTTTGTTTTGTTTTTAATAATGCCATCCCTCTAACTCAAAGACTCTGTAGTTAGTGATTTCCTCTCGTCTCTGGGAGAGCTTTCGCTTTGTTCTTCACCAAGGTTTGCTCACGACTTATGTGTTCACCAATATTTCGATTTCCTAGTCTTATTGGATAACATATCAGCTTTTATAAACAAGCTCTCCTTCATGAGGTAAAAGAGAGACGTCTTCGTGATTTTTACTTTTTTGTGTCTCGATCCTCGTTTTCTCCTTTTGCACAACAAAGTGTCTCTAATCTCCTCCCTCACTAATTCTATCATAATTTTCTCGTTTCCATGTTCGACACTCTTCAAAAGAAACAGACATGTTTAAGCTTTAGCTAGATTGACCCACCCTTAGTGTCTCTTGGTTGATTCCCTCTTTGCACTATTTGCAGTTGTCACGAGCTATTGTTCTTTTGCTTCAATCTCCTTCTTCGTTTTGTCTTTATGTGTATGCTGAATCACATCCATAACATTTGGCACCAACATATAAATACCTTCAAACATGTTTGAAAGACTTGAACAAAAATCCTATGAAACAAAATAAAAAACATGTCAATGATCAATAATTTATAAAAAATTGAATCATCCCTTACAATAATGCATAGAGGAAATAAAAATAAGCATGCTTATAATGTTATTTTCAATGTTGCTTCGATACTTATTTAGGAAAATTTGAAGATATTTCTATCTCGTGTCATACTTCGACGTATCGATGCATTTATATCTAATCTTCTTCACGTTTCCGAGCCTTCCTTACAAGAACATAAATAGTGTTTGTATTCGAGACCATACATATGTCTCGTACTCGCTCTATCACATCATATGGCTCTATTTAAGTCAATCATACCACAAATAAGATAGATGTGTATATCAACGTCTGTTTCACCTGCCTTCAAGATACCATGAGAAATCAATTTTATCTATTTCCTCGACAGTTCTTCCAATCCCAGTATATGATTTTAATGAACTCCGGTGCCCCACTTGCTTCGAATTTTATTAAGGTGTGCAACAATGTCTCTATTGCGTCCAATCGCTGTCCATAGCTTAAGCGTCTAGCCGCAATTTTAGATTTGGGAGTTGTACCCATAATGCGTCGAGATGTAGCTCGTGAGATTTGGGAGCCGCCGCTCTAGCGCGTAAACATTCACAAAATGATACCATTTTCCCCGATAATATATATATATATATATATATATATATATATATATATATATGTATATAAGTTAATGGAAAAAATACGTGATAAAATAAATTTAATAAACAAAATTTATTTCTAAAACTAAAAAACTTATAATTTTTTAATATATTTTAAAATTTTTAAAATTTAATTTTACATTACATAGCAATTGAATAAAAATAAAAACAAAACATAAAATAAAAAATTATTTTACTTTACATAGCAATTAAATATAAAAATTATAAACTTGAAATTATAAAAAATTAATATAAAAGTTTATAAATTTATATAATCTTTTCATATATTTGAAAATTACAAATTTCTATTTCACATTACATAGTAATTAATTAAAAATAAAAGAAAATAAAATAAAAGCAATTAAACAAAATAAAAAGAAAAAAATTAAATTTTTTTAAAATGTTGTTTTAATACTTAAATTTAAAAAAAAAAAATATTAAAAAAAGAAATTTAAATATTTAAATGTTAAAAAAAATGTTATAACAATATATATATATATATATATATATATATATATATATATATATATATATATATATATTTATATATGTATCATATGTGTAATTTATTTGTGTTTTTTTATTTATAAATTTATTGTATTGTTATATTAAAACAAATGTTTTTATTTGTTTATTTATTATATTGTATTGTTTTTTTTTTAATTATATAATATTTAAAAACAAAACATAATTGTTATTTAATAATTTATTTATTTATTTTTATTATATTTGTTATATTTTGATATTTTTAACAATTATTATATAACAATGTTTTTATTATATTATATAACAATATTTTTATTATTTTTGTATATAACAATGTTTTTATTAATTTTTAATTGTTTTATTAAAACAAATTAGAAAAAAAAAATTAAAAAAAAAGAAAAAAGAAAATAAAAAAAATAAAAAAAACAAAAATTAAAATTGTTTTATTATGACAATGGCCGCCGTCGACCGCGCCGCAGTATTGGAGGCTGAGCCGCAGCGGCGCTACGGGCTCGCCCACCGACCTCGTGCTCCCGGGTCAAAGCGAGGCCGATTCCCACGCCCAAGCGCACCGCCTCGCCGTCGATTCTCGGGGAATTGGCTCTCCGCCCTGCTCTGGGGCTCCGAGGCCGGCCAGCGTGTACCGTGGCACCGCCCTCTGCCGGCTCCTCGTGGCCCACGAGTGCAGTCGACGGCGGCCATGGTTTTATTTATTTATTTTTGTTTAAATTTGTTTTAATAAAACAATTAAAAATTAATAAAAACATTGTTATATATAAAAATAATAAAAATATTTTTATATAATATAATAAAAACATTGTTATATAAAAATAATAAAAACCATTGCTATATAATATAATTAATAAATAATTATTAAAACATTATTTAATAAAAAAAAATAATGGTTAAAAAAATCAAAATATAACAACATAAAATATAAAGAAAACAATTATTAAATATATTATGTTTACATTTGCGTTAATATAACAATACAATAAATTAAAAAAAAACTATATAACAATACAATTAAAAAAAAAAAAAAATATGATATATAACAAAACAATAATGAAAAAAAAATTGAAGATTTAAAATTAAAAAGAATAAAAATAAGATTTAATATATATATATATATATATATATATATATATATATATATAAAATTAAAAAATTCTAAAAAAAAAAACATTTTAAATAATGAAATCACTGATATATTTATGATAAAAAAACAAATAAAAAATGTTATAATGTTACTATTTTTTATGTGCATGGTCGTTTTATGGATTTTTTTTGTCTAGATGAATCTATAAGTCTTAAAAACCTAAAAGTATTAAAAATAGTGCTTTGAACCTAAATTTATAGTTTTTGGACACAAAAACTAAAGAAAAATACATTTTTCCTCAAAATCGTTTTTAAATTGACAGCAATAGAAGGAAAACTAATCTTTGAAATGCAAAAACGACTGCCGTCACCAATGCCAACACGCCTCCACAAAATTACGAATAGTAGACGCACAATGCCTCCAATGCCAATGCAATGCCTTCATGAAGTTACCAATGTCAATGCAACAACTCACAAAAATTACCAATAGCAACACAACGCCTCCAATGCCAATGCAATGCGCTCCAATGGTTACCAATGCCAACGCAACACCTCCATAAAATTTGCTCTCAACAAATACCGTAAAACTTGATGTGATGTGATGAATAGAAATAATCATTCTTATTATATAGCTAAATATTGTCAGATTGGTTTCAATCGTTTAACGAATGTGGATTAAAATTTCAAATTTTAAAATATTTACATTTAGTTTATTATAGTTCATACTATAGTTAAATACTAATATTTGCATGTAATATCATAGTTATATATTTTATTTAATATTTACATGTACCGAATGTTGAATAAATTCAAACATAATCTCGTATTAAAAATTAAAATATGAAATACTTACTATGTAGTTAATTATAGTTAATATTATAGATAAAATAGTTAATATTTGCATTTAGTTATCATAGTTAATATTTACATGTATTCAATGTTTAAAATTATGGGATTAAATTTTAAAATCGAAATATTTACATGTAGTTAATTATAGTTAATATTATATGAAGAAATAGTTAATATTTACATGATATTTTTGTAAATCATTACATGGAGTCAATCTTAAACCATTCAAATAAGAAAATTATTTTAGCTTTCTCAAAGGTACGCAGGAAAGGAAAGGAATATTTTCAGTGGATATTTTGAATAGAAAGTATGGTGAAATATTTGAAGACCAACAATTTATTAATAAATTTTGAAATATATTTTAGATGAATATAACGTAAGTTTAAAATTTAAAATTTAAAATATTTACATGTAGTCATTATAGTTAAAATAGTTAATATTTGCATGTAGGTATTATAGTAATATTATAGTTAATACTTACATCTAGATCAATGTTAAATCATTGAAATAAAAACATTATTTTAGTTTCGACAGCGTCATGATAGAAATATTTTGTGGATATTTTGAATATAAATATCGGTAAAATAGTTTCAACATATAATGTCAGCTTAAAAAAAATGTTAAATACATTTTTTTGACTAATATTTGTACCAAATATTTGAAATGAAAATTTTTAGAGGGAAAGTTTTTCATAGAAATTTTTTGGGGGGAAATTTTGGAGGGAAATTTTTTTTGCAAATTTTTTTGGGAGGGAAAAATAGAGGGAAATTTTTAATCTTTTTAAGCCATATATTGTAAGTGGGAGAGGAATTTTGTATCATTCAACCTATTCTTGTTGAAAGCTATGGTATTTCTTCCGATACGGCTGTTTCTTTCAGACAACATCAACGATCTTCGTCATTAGCAGAATAACTCTATTCAGACAGCGTGATGAATATAATTAGAGTTCATTCACCATGAATAGAGAGACGTCAAAGAAATCGACTTGGCCGTAATTCTGTAAGATGATGAGAACAAAATTGATGAGGCGCAAAGCAAAAAATGAAATTTCTATAAATCGCAGCACTGCAAATATACCACTTACTCTTAATCCCAAGGATTATGAAAGCAACATAATGCTGATGGAGGTAATGATGAAGAGATTCCCAGAGTCAAAGTTTCACTTCGTCCTAATCCCAAGGATTACATGACACCATTGATCAAGAGGGAGATGAAGAATATCCACTTCACGCCTAATCCCATGATTATGCGAGAACAATAGATGAAGAGGGGGAATGAAGAACTCGCAGAGTCAAAATATCCACTCGTCCCTAATCCCGAGGAGTATACCAAAGACCACCGATGAAAAGAGGGGATGTAAAATTTCCAGCAGTCAAAATATCAAATTTGTCCTAATCGCAAGGATTATGCGAGCACCACCGATGAAGAGGGGAATGATAATGTTTCGTGAGTCAAAACATCCACTTCTGTCCCCAATCCTTAGCGATTATGCTAAAGCACTACCGATGAAGAAGGAAATGAAAAATTTATGTACGTCAAAATATCCGACTCACATCCTAATCCTAAGGATTATGCAAGCACCACCGATGAAGATGGGGGACGAAAAAAATCTGTAGAGTCAAAATTTTCACTTCGTCTTAATCCCAAGGATTATGTTAGCACCACGTATGAAGAGGGGAATGAAGAATTTGTAGAGTCAAAATATGCACTTCGTCCCTAATCATAAGGATTATGTCAAAGCACCACCGAGGAAGAGGGAATGAAGAATTTGCAAACGGCTAAAATATCCACTTCATCCTAATCCTAAGGATTATTCCAAAGACCACCGATGAAGACGGGGATGAATTTCAAAGCTAAAATTTTCATTTCATCCTAATCATAACAATTATAATTTAACCACCGATGAAGGGGGATGAAGAATTTCCAATAAATATAGATTCAAGGTATTCACTTATTCCTAATCCTAAGGATTATGAGAGCATCAAGAGGAAGGGGAGGGGCAGGATGAAGAAATTTCTCGTGAATACAAATTCAAAGCTTCCACTTATGCCTAATCCCAAGGATTATGAGAGCACCACCGAGGAAGGGGAGGATGAAGAGTTTCTCCCGAAATGATAATTTTAGAGGCACAAATTCTGAATATTTGCTATTTTCTCCAAGTGACCATTTCAAAGACACTCATGGTGATGAAGAATTGAATCCTCCTTGTGAAGAATTTCCGAAAGCATGGGTCAAGATGGTGAAGAATTTCTTTTGGAGTCGAGGTTACAAAAGTGCTCGATGATTCTTGTGAAATGTTTTCTTCAATCGATGATGGTAAAGAAAAATTTTCTGCAATGATGTTGATGAATTTCTTAACTTTGTTGAGGATGATGATAGTGGGGATAATATTCCTCCTAATGGTGATGAAACTCGGTGACAAAGGATGATGGAATGATGAAGCCATCATGCAAGCAAATATTGCAACTAGGAGTAGGAGTATACCTTTTCATATCAATCCAAAGCATTCCAAATATACAAGGGTGAGGACAAAATATCTCACAAAAAAAGAAGTTCGTTGTTCATTTGATTTCAAGTGAATGTTGTTTAAGGGATTAGCCCTCGAATAATGTAGGATTTCAACTTTAGTTTTGGAGAAAAGGAAAACATATATGTCAATGAATAAAAGCATGCAAAATTCATATTTAGTGGGTTTCATGCAATCTACACTAGCAGTTATGATTATCATATTGGGAATGTATTGCTTTGCGTAAAGACGTTCAAAATGTTGGCATTCAATTGGTAATTGTCGTTTCAAGAATCCATGATAGATTGGAAAATGGATCCCACATATTATTTAGAAGTACATTATAAATAGAGAGGTGGGGCATGTTTGCAAATTCTACTAAGACATGGATGAAATACTTTTTCTATAAATCATGAGAGTGTATGCTAAATAAAGACACAACACATATTTTCATAATTTCTCGAGACGAGAAATATTCATGTTATACAAAGATTATGTTGAAGTCGTTGAAGGAATTGGTAATTTTATTACATATTCTTATTTTACAAGGATATGGAAAATCGAATTCAACAATGTTCGTATTCCTAAGAAGACAAGGATGGGGATTTACAGCACACATGCTTCTCTTAAAGCAAAAAGAGATAAATGTCAAGAGGGTAGCAAGAGGTATGCGTTCAAAACATTGTTTTTTAAAATTTGATACTTATCAACTATGAAAATATATTTATTCATATGTTTCTTTTATTTTATGTACAAAGTATTCCGTTGTCAAAGAATTTCAAGACCATCGCAATCAACAAACAAGTGAAAGGCAAAAGTTGTATAAACATCGAAAGAAGTGTTATGATCATCCAAATAAATATCCGGGATTGATAATTGATGATAAGCACTCAAAAGAAAACTTCTTTCACATTTTGTCCGCACGCCAAAAAAAATTAGCAGGAGGAAAATTTCATTTCACTTCACTTGTTTGGTTGCATGGTATTTAATGAGAAGATGTTTCCAAAGTAGTATTTTCTTTCACAACTCCAAATATTCACAATGATGCAAATTTGACCATAACTATAATCCATTATGTGGTTACTCATTGGTCCGGATTCTTCCCGAAGTTCTTGTATTTACAATAAGACAACACAAGTCGTGATAAAACAAAAAAACTCAAGTTCTTTTTCTGGGTATCTAAACATGCTCGTTGAATTGGGATTTTTAAAAAGATAAAGGCTGGTTTCCTTTCTTGTTGGGCATACTCATGATCATATTGATCAAATGTTCAGGTCGTTTTTTCAATAACATTGAGGAGGAAAGGTGTTGGGAGCTTCGTCGTCATTAATTGAATGTATTAATAAATCGTACATTCCAGCAGCTCGTTTTTCATGTGTTGGAAGAAAAGCTCATTGACAGTGCGAAGGTTTATTTTTGGATCGCATGGGTGAGGAGAAAATGCATTGAACAAACTTAACGACATTAGCTTCCCAACATCAATTTCGTATCAAAAAAATTGATGGGATAACACTTATATGGGGCATAGAAGTATTCAATCACGTTGAAGAATGGGACCATCATCAAAGCTATAGCATTTTTGAAGTCTATTTCTAGAGCGTCCAATATTTTCACTAACAAAGATATTATCATTATAGCTAGCTTGCCTAAACTCCATAATGCAATTCAAAGGCAAGAAGAGAGACATAAATTATTTTGAATGTCTAGTAGGAAATTAAAAAGATGTATTAGAGATAATATATGAGTACTTCCGATGATGCCTACATTCGAGCCAGGAGTCTTTTTCAAAAGTAATCAAAGTGATATGATTTCAAGATCAATATATATGGGATACGCCTTTCGAAGACTCCTGGCCACAAAATATGCCAAATGAACATGAACATCATGAAACACACAATGTTGAACAACAACAAATCTCAAGCTATTATTAATTCCCTCAAACAGTAGAGGAAAATGAGAAAACTATATTGGTTCTAGAAGACTTCACGTGCACAACGTGAAGCCATGGAAGACCTGCACAGGGGTTTCCGTGCAGGATCTTAAGGAGGGTTGCATGATATGCAGCAGCAGTAGCATGAAGATCCACTCGCTGGGCTATCCATTCCTGATTACTAAGGTTATAAATGTCATTAATGAAAATGAAGAGATTACAGCTAGTTGATGTACATTAGTAGGCACACAAGTACCCACCCTTTCAATGGTGTGTACAGGCCGCAGATGGTAGTGGAAAGAATTGCGTAAAAGAGAAAAAAGAAAAAGAGGCACAAATATAAATCGTCGCCTGCACGTATGTCTTAAAATTGGAGGATGTTGACACACTTGTGTATGCACTTCAATTGACAAAGAGAGGAACTCTTCGATCGTTAATTACAAATATTTTGAAGAAATTGCTACTGCAATTACTATTGAGATGTGACTCAGCAGAATGTAGACGTAGATCTACAAGACTTCTTTGAACTATGAAATGGTGGGCATGCATGTTGACTCAGTATGGAGCACTAGTTGATGAAAGAGAAGAATATGGATCATCTTCATCTCAGATCGAGGCCATTCATCTCGAAGATGTAGGTTATGATGGTATGCCGAACCTCATGGCTGATTTTGAATAACTATTCAAGACACTTTTATGTAATTGATGTTTGCATGGTAACTTGAAATAAAATTTTTGACTTCCATCTCATTTTTTCATGAAGTTATGAGACATTTATAAGTTTTGTTAGATTACATGTTTTAATTATGAAGAATTCATCTCTTTAGAATATCGACCATGCAACAATGAATTACAAAAATAATTTATGTTATATTCAATGTACCAATGTTGATATTTTAATTATAAGTAAAATAGAAAAATAGAAACTAATGTTGAATTTTTAGATTATGCGTTGATATTACCATGATATTATGTATTGTTACCACTTGGTAGTAAAATACTTTTAAAATTTTTAATAATTATATTCTGGCTATTTGAAAGGAAACACTTTGTTTTTGATGCTTTGATTTTTAGGTTTTGAGCTGAAATTAGATTTAAATTTGTCTTATACTAAGATTTGAAAGAAAAGATAAGTTTTTATCTTTTAAAAATTAAAATTACTCTTACTTGTTTCTCGTTCAATGATAATTTTTTTCATTTACTTGTTCATATTTTTAGAAAATTTGTCAAGCCTTATAATTTCTCCATAATTTCATCAGTTCAAGTATGTTGAAAACTTAAGATTGAAAAACTTTAAGATTTACAACTTGTCATTAAGGTTTTTATGTGCTACCAAATTTTATCTTTAATGTTGTGGTTGACAATAATTACAATTTTGGGGTTGTTTAGAGTCAAGATATTTTATGTTTAACAACATGGATGAAAATTTGTTTCTAAATGATAAGCCCTTCGACATGTATTTGTTTATCTTTAACATCATCTATCAAAAAAATGTTAGAAATTTACGATTTTAAAAAAATGTCCTAATATGTTGTCTTTAATTCCATTGTTACAAGTGTCAAAATTATGACACAATTTTTGTTATTCCAAAGATCAACTCGGTTTTGTTTTGAGGGTGTTTTTTCAATTCTTTTTTCAACAAACAATTTTGTTTTTAGCATAATTTTATAAAATGTTGAAATTTGACCCTATAAAAACCAAGTGCGTTTTGGGAAGACACACTTTTTGTTTTTGGGGTGTTTTTCTGTTGTTTTTTGAAAACTTTTTGGGCTAGAGTTCCCGTTTTGAGGCCAGGTTACCTTTTTCATCGGTAACAGTGTTTTGTGATAACAAATACACTAAAGGTCATAAGTGCATTGAGAAGAAATTATTTTACATAGTTTGTGAAGAGGAGGAAGAAAAGGAACAACAAACATCAAAAGAGGAGGATATACACCAGGAACCTACTCCATAGAAGGAAGAAATGAATCCAACCATATCATGTAATGCATTGGCATGATTTACCATAATTTTAAGATAGCCAATGAATTGAATTGCTTCCTATATCCAACACCAGAATGTCAAGTGATGGTTGCAAATGGAGGAATTAAAAATTGCTCTGGAAAGTGCCATAATATCAATCTAACCATAATGGAATATGTATTGAGTAGTCCAAGTCTTTCTATTCCAATGGGTGGTGATGATGTTGTACTAGGAGTCCAATGATTACAATCTTTGGGGACTACAACTTTTAATTTTCAAGAAATTTCTTGATTTTTTTTTGGGAAGGAAAGGAAGTTGAATTACATGGTACCACAAGGAAACCAGAAAAGATAACTCTAATGTCATGACAAAGCTTCTGAAGAAATAACGAGGCATAATTGCACAATTTTTCTCACTACAAGTTCAAAAATCGAAATACTCTATTTCTCCATATCTCCAAAAAGTCTTGGACAATAATTCCAAGGTGTTTGAGGCTCCTAAAGGCCTCCCACCTATTATTGATCATGATCATGCTATTCATTTGATTCCAGGAATTGTTCCTACAAACATCATTCCTTATAGATATCCCTATGCCCAAAAGAGAAAAATTGAACGTATGATTGCATAAATGCTAGAGGCTGGTATAATTCAACCTAGTCAAAGTTCTTTCTCTGCTCTAGTAGTATTGGTGCACAAGAAGGATGGATAATAGCACATATGTTCGGATTATAGGGAGCTCAACAATATCACTATTAAAGACAAATTTCCCATTCCCATCATTGGTGAATTATTGGATGAATTGCATGGAGCAATTTACTTCACTAAGTTGAATCTTCGTTCAGGTTATCATCAAACTAGAATGAAGACTGACGACTTTCCAAAAACAACATTTTGAACTTGTGAGGGTCATTATGAATTTTGGTCATACCTTTTGGCCTTACCAATGCACCTTCTACATTTCAAGGGTTGATGAATTCCATTTTCAAACCCTTCCTTAGAAAATTTACGTTAGTATTTTTTATTAATATATTAATATACAAGAAGTCTTGGAAAAATCATGTTCAACATGTTGACGGGGTGCTCAAACTATTGGAGGAGAAACAATTATATGCAAAAACCTCCAAATGTTTCTTTGGAGCACAAGAGGTGGAATATGTGAGTCATATTGTATCTCATGAGCGTGTCAAGGTAGACCCTAAAAAAATTAAAGCCATCAAGGAATGGAAAATCCCCACAAACCTAAAGCACATGCGAGGATTTCTCGGGTTAACATGGTTTTGTCGCAAGTTTGTTAAGAATTATGGGAGAATAACATCACCTATAACAAAATTATTGAAGAAAGATAAATTTTCTTGGAATCCAAAAGCAACTAAGGCCTTTAAACATCTTAAAGAGGCAATGTGCCCAACATCGGTCTTAGCTATGCCAGACTTCACAAAAACCTTTATCGTAGAATGTGATGCCTCAGGAAATGGAATTGGTGCTGTTTTAATGCAAGAAGGAAGACCCATTGCTTTTGAAAGTCATCCATTCAAAGGAAAATATTAATAAAAAGCTATTTATGAGAAGAAAATGTTGGCAATACTACACGCACTAAATAAATAACGACCTTACTTAATGGGAAGACACTTCAAGGTAAAAACAGATCATGCTAGTCTTAAATACTTTTTGGAACAAAGACTATCTTTAGAAGAGCAACAAAAATGGATCACAAAGATGTCGGGTGCTTTTTGGAACAAAGACTATATTTAGAAGAGCAACAAAAATGGGTCACAAAGATGTTGGGTACTTTTTGGAACAAAGACTATATTTAGAATAGCAACAAAAATGGGTCACAAAGATGTTGGGTTATGACTTTGAAATCATCTACAAAAATGGGAAGCTAAGTGTTGTTGCAAATGCACTCTCAAGAAAGTATGAGGACGTGGAAGCACTGCTTTGTGCCATTTCTATTATCCAACCAGATTGGATAATAGAAGCAAGGGAGGAGTGGATGAATGACGAAGAAGTGTGGACGTTCATTTTGCAGCAAGATCCTAATACATCTGACACATTTAATTGGAAAAATGATTCATTATGGTACACAAATCACTTATATCTTTGTAAGAATTCCCGACTAAAACAAAATATTCTTTTGGAATTGCACACCTCTCCCTTGGGAGGACACTTCAAATTTTTAAAAACTTACCACAAGGTTGAGAAATATATTTTTTGGGATGACCTTAAATCTGATATTCAAAAGTTTGTGGCAGAATGTTTGGTTGGCATGAAAGGCTATTTGCAAAACTATTAAAATTTCATGCCAACCAATTACTCCATAAGACAAGTTAGTATAATGTTTGACTTTGACACATAATATGTACTAGGTGCAAGCACTTAAAGTCAATGTTTTTGGTACAACACACTACATAATGAAACAATATGGTACAAATTAGAAAAGAATCAAAATAAATTTATTCACTTTAAATGTGTTTTTTAATTATGAATTTAATGTATGTATCAATGATGCATTGTTGAAACTTGAATATATATAGACACACTTATACACACACTTATGCTATATTATGTTATATAGTTATATTATATTATAGTTACACTAAATCTGTTATGCTATGTTATATATTTATAATTATATATGGTTATATCACATAGTCAAATATATATATATATATATATATATATATATATATATATAAGTTTAACAAATAGTTATATTTAACTCTGTAATATATATATATATATATATATATATATATATATATATATAACAGTTGTATGATTATTTATAAATATGTAATTATATATATGTTATATAGTTATTATAGTTATATCTAGTACTTTGTCTTCTGGACCCATCGCATCAGTTTATTTGTTTTTATCGACGTTTCGAACCTGCTACCGAGGTTCATTATCAAGGTAGAGATGCGAGGAAGAGATATTTCAAAAAATGGAATGAATAAAAAATGAGATCTCATGATTTTTGAATAGTCCACTTAGTACTCATTGTATCGGGTGATGCTCACAAGGGTGAAGAAGTGGGATTGAAACTAGTGAAATTAATCACATAGCGTCAATCATCACTTCCGGGGCTTGCACCTGGTAACTAAGACTTCCCGGGAGGTCACCCATCCCAGAACTCCTCTGGCTCAAGCGTGCTTAACTGTGGAGTTTTCCCCATAGTCAAGCCCAAATAGCTTGCTACCCCATTTGCTAAGGTTTTTTTTAATGTGGACCCAATAATAGTTGGACGGACCCAAGGATGGGGGACAAAGCCAAAGATGATGGGTGGACCTATTCATGGTTTTGGGCATGATGGTTTTATGCCCATGGTATTTTGTAGATCTAGTCAAGGGAACTACGATTATGTTTTAATCCAGGGCTAGTGGATTGGGGTTTATGAATGCTTCGACATGTATATATATGTATTGTAACATTGAAATGAATATAATGAAAATATCTGTCTATATTTGTTTCAAGTTCTTGCCATTGTTTATTTTTCTGTTTTAAGAATTCGTTTGCAAGTAATTTCTATACAAGAGGGAGTGAGAATGGACACAATATTCTCATTGTGTCATGTATTATGGCAAATACTAACCGTCGTAAGTCTAGTACATGACCACATGCAAGGAGAATGGTGGATTTGATAAGCATCAGGGACCGACATTCTTGAGATTTGTATTGTGACCAACTGTAAGAGTCAGGTACAATGGTCTTGTGAGGACATACCTTGGTGAACACTCGGGTGGGGTATGTGCTTCAGAGGGATAGTGTGGTGTCCTATTAATGCCTCCCAATATTGTGGTTTGATCTAGTGGAGAGATAGAGAGGACCTAGTAGTTTGAAAATGCTGGTTATGTTGATGCTATCATCATTGATGCTTATCAATCCAAATCATTTCTTATATGAATATTTCAATTAGAGAAATTGCTTCTAGAGCCTAATAGTAAATGTGGGAGGTAGGTAACAAAATAACAATTGATGTAATGGTATCATAAAATTGTTACAAATATCATAAAATGAATCTTTTTCTTTTGTGTCCCATAATTTAGAAAAATACATATGGATTGGTTCAAGGTCTGGTTTCCAATTCCATTGCATAATAGGGAATGTCATCACTTGCATCTAGTAGAACGGGCAAGATGAAGAATTGGCGCACAAATCTTGAAAGAGCACTGGAAAATTTCTCAATTTGTTTTCTTAGATTTTTTGATAGAATGACTAACTAATTGAAGGCTTCCCCTTGTCTAGTACCTGGTGTTACAAGGGAAGCCAACTTATTTGAAATTGTAAAGAATTTTACTCACCATATACTCTGCATAGCATCACGACAATGGTTGCAGGGGATTCCTTCATCCTCTTAATGGGGTATATGTTTTTTAGCTTGATTTTGAGGGCATCATCATATCACCAATATTTAATTAAGCTTGGAATTTCCCCTTCATCTTTAATTATTTCTTGGACCATGAAAGTTTTAAGGAATTCTCTGTCAAATTTAACTTCTGTTTTTGGCAATTTGTACATAACTTGTATATCCTTAAGGCCTAAATGAGCCTACCATTTCTCCTCTATCATTCACAATCGTGCAAGTTTTAACATCAGTATGAATTACAATGCAACGTATCATGTTTGTGTATTGGATAACAATAGGTATAACTACCCTGTGAAGGGTTGATTTCTTGATGTCAACAAATCCATCCACATCTTCTTAACTTCATCCGAAAAGTCACGTAGCTCAAATAAATCAAACATTTTGCTCCAACTCCTTTATTTCCAACCAATCTTGTAAGATGCATGGGAGAATAATGTCGAATTTAAATAATTGTCCTCATCTTCTACAAGATTGACCAACTTTGGTTGTTTTCCATTTTTAATGTCGAATTTAAATAGTTGTACTCATCTTCTACAAGATTGTGCAACCTTGATTTTTTTCCATTTTTCTTTCGAAACATTTTAAGAACTTTAACAATAATTCAAAATAACATTATATTTAAATCTCATAATGCAAAAAATCACAAAGATTTAACTTCTCAAGGACTAGAAGCTACTTCTTTGGTTGCAATTACATAATCGACGTTATGAGCTTAGTAAATTTTGGGTGGTTGTAACACTGGTACCAAATGCAGAAAAGTGAATACCATGCACAATGAATCAGGTTAAACTTCCTATGCATTCTAGTTTAAATGTCATAAACGACTCTTAATTCATTGTTAGTACCAGTGTAAGGATTAGATGGCATTTTACTTGAGCTTTAATTGAGAATTTAAGAGCAACCCATTTATTTAATATAACATCTTATTACCTAAAACCAACTTTTAAATTACATTGGGTTTAACCCTAATCTATTGTTTAATGAACCTTTGATTAATGCCGATTAAACCCTTTAATGATATCCCACAGCGGGATATCAAAATTTTCCAAAGAGTGGATCACTATGGAGTGGCTTGATGCGTTGATATCTGATATTTAAATATCAGAGCTTACCTCATCGTAACGTCATACCGGGTGATGTGGTGATTCACGTAGGTGACACATGGCATGGTAAAAATGCCAAATTATCCGGTCCAAATGTATAATATGAGTGACACGTGTTGTGGCCAAGTCATCACATTTCCATATGGCAAAGCATGATTGACTTTATGATGATGATATGCCAATATACGTTAAATTTGAGGTTTAAGAAATAGCGCAGGAAAAAATCGATAAAGGGAAATTTTCACGTTTAATGAAAATAAATGAAAATAGAGTGGGACATGGTGATATCAAGACTTTGAAAAACAACAAAAACATTTAGATAAGTCTTGATATTGTCTTTATTTCTAATAAAAAGGTAGAAAAGTTTTAATTTTTTTAATTTTTATTATTATTAACAATTTAGTCTTAATTTTTAATTATTATTATTATTAATTTTGGTAGATTTTATTATGGATTTAGTTTTTTTGGATTATTTACAATCTAACAATCAAATTATTTAGGTTTAAAACTTCTTCAACAAAACAAAAATAAATGTAGAAATGAAATTAATTTGAAAGCTTAACTAATTTATAAAATAAAATTAGGCAAATAAATTTTTGAAAGAAGTGACCTTAAAATTTTCAAAATTTTAAGGGGTGATTTCTCTTTACATCAATAATACATAGACCAAAGGGCTCATAATTTGGCCTAGTGCAAGAGACATGTTGACTGTGTTATATGATGAGTGATGATTATGAATGTATTTTGGTCTAGAATTCAAATCATGATGAATATAATTTTGTGTTTTTGTTGAAGGCTTATAATAAGGTTATCAAATATGGGTGATCTCTTGACAAAACTTAAAAAGAATTTGAGATTGATTTGACTTAGTATTGAAGCCTTCAAATACTTAGCTAGTTTCACATGTCACTGACAAAACCTTTTCATTTGATACATCGCATTGAAAGAAAATACATCCCCTTTTATATGTCAACAAGTAAGAAAGACATTTTTGGCATGAATGATTCGTCGAGTAAAAAATGGCGGTGAGAAGAAATGTCGAACTCTTCAATAAATAGAAGAAGTTTTGGTAAAAAAGGTAATACATACTAGTAAGAAGGAAACTATTTATCACCAAAAAAGGAAGATAAATCTCACCAAGAAGAGAAGACTAATGAAAATAAACCATGCCAATACATTAGCGAGACAAAAAAGAATTCCCAGTGTTATATGAATGAGTATTGGTGAAGTTCATTGCAAATACAGATATTTCTTGGCAATAAGAGAAAGAGCTTTGGGAAAAATAAAGAGAAGGAAAGGAAGATAAATCTCACCAAGAAGAGAAGACTAATGAAAATAAACCATGCCAATACATCAACGAGACAAAAAAGAATTCTCAGTGTTATATGAATGAGTATTGGTGAAGTTCATTGTGAATAAAGATATTTCTTGGCAATAAGGGAAAGACCTTTGGGAGCAATAAAGAGAAGGAATGCTATCTTTTTGAATATCTGATATCATAAAAGCTTTGATACTATGTAGGATTTTAAGCACAAGCACAATATCTAGTGGTGACAAAATACTACACAAGGAATTTTAAGACAATAACATATAACATAAATGAAATAACACTCAAATATGCTAAGTAGTTGGAAAACCAATTTGAACTCATTTGTGTATTATTGCTTGACTTGAGTACAATGAAATAACACTCTTGATCAAGGAACAATATGCATTAGGTGTGGCTCCTTTTGTAGGCACAGCCAGTAGGAAAACAACTCCCCTTTGTTCCAGTAAACTACCCCAAAAATGGAGTTGTGTGGTCTAAAATAGAGTTTTAGTCAATAATAGAGTTAACTAAGGATAGGAGCAAAAAATAAACGAGAACTAAATAAATAACTCACACATATCACTCCTAACTCTAGGAATATAGAAAAACCCCAAGAATAAACTAAAAGTCAAAGGATAAGGTTTCTTAGGATAAAGGGATAAGTGGATAGGGTTTTAGATAAGGTTTGTCTCCATAAATAAGGACATAAGTGCACACTTTTGGATAAGGTGGATAGAGATAATGAAGTGTGGATTAATGGATAAGAAATAGCCATGTCACTACCCTTTCAATGCCCTATCACTACCATATGTCATCCTACATGACATCCCTTGCTAAAAATAAACATACTATAAATAATAACCATAACAAATAGAAGGAGCACCTAAAGGGTAGGAAATCTAGGGTAGGTAATTCTGATTTTTCCAAATGTCTTCTATAGATACTAATAATTAATTCAAATGATTTACATCTAATTTACATTCTTATTCATTATTCAATCATTAAGTAATTACATAGAGGATATCAACAACATAATAATGATAGTAGGACCATGAAGAGACAACCACACAAAGAACACAAGTGTTTACCTTGGGAAAACCCTCACGGGGAAAAATCCAACAATATTTTCCTTACAGAAATCATAAATTTCAATAGAGATACATCACTAAAATACAAGGTCAAACAAACCAACAATATAGCAAGGTCACACCTGGTCAACTTCCCTTAGATCAAAGTCACAAATATGCCCAATTAATTCAACCTCAAGATAAACTGAGATCTTCTTCATAAACTCTGTCATAATTTCGTCCTTTACTTGCCTCAAATTTTAATTCTTTGCTTACCTCAAAAAGACTTATCATACGTTTTTACTTTCCTTAGATTACTTTGCTTTACTAGCATCAAGAAAATTTCTATAGACAAAATATGATATGATCCAAGTGTTGTTCCAAATGAGAGAGAGACAGGTTCTATATACAATTATTTTGACGATCAAATGGGTGCGACTAAGGGGCAAGCCAACCTAAGATTTTGGAGGGCCAACTCACTTTCAGAGCCAAAAAATGTAAGCTTTTAAAAATTGAAAATTTCTTTTTGGATCCAACATGAAGAATCTAGAAATTATGCAAACATATGTATATCAATGGATCCAATCTAATCAAGTAATGTACTAAAGCTAGATACTAAATCCTTCTACAAATCAATTGCGGAAATTAAACACAATCACTAATCATAATAAGCAAAGAAATAATCAAATCAAACCACAACATAGATAATTTCTTGGGGAAATATTGCTGCTCAAAACCCCTCTATATTCTATTATATATTAACCATGGAATCATGAAACAATTACAATGCACTCTTCTCACAAGAGTCTCCTGCACTTTCACAACTGTCTCACACTGTCCTGGACAAAATTGACCAACACTTAGCCAATTCTCAGCCTCTAAACAGCCTGCCTTGCTTGCGTAATTCCTGATGAATGCAATCCCTATTCTTTAGGAATTTTGGCCTTCCAAAAATGTGTAAGGATCATGGGAAATCCAATGGATATTTGGTTGCATGCGGGCAACCTACTAATCACACAAATAATAGTTAACATACCTTTAACCTTTGTCTGAACTGGGTCTCCACTAGAACTGACATGCATGCAACTATTAATAGTAAATCATCAGTTGCATGGTAGATCACTGATTGTGAATTAAATAATATTTAATTCACTTGATCTCTCACTAGTGCAACAAATAGTTACAACTAGTTCAACTGACTCTAACTCACCTAATTGAGTTAACTGATTACTCATGCATTAAACTGATGCACCAACTGCAATTTGAACTCCATAACTAATAGAATTACTCTGCATGCCTCACCAACCACCCTCAACTCAAAATACATGATATAATTGAGTTTATCACACTCAGTTAACTATTACAAGTGATCACGAGATAAGATTTCATTTTATTGTCCAATTTATTTAAAGAAAAATTAAATTAGACATTGCACCAATTTAATTAATTAAATTGGCCTTCACACTAATGTATCGCTAGGACTTATAGGTCCCACATTGGTGTGTGTGCTGCAATTTCTTGTTGGTATTCAACACTCCCTCTCAACATGAAAGGGATTATTTGCCACCCCGATCATGCCTCTATGGTATTCAAATTTTCTCCTCGCGAGTGCCTTCGTCAGAATATCTGCATCCTGATCTTCCGTGGGAATGTACTGAAGTAACATAATGCGCCTCTGGACACAATCTCTGAGATGGTGGTACCAGATGTCTATGTGCTTGGACCTTTCATAGAATACCGAATTAACCGAGAGCTTAATGCAACTCTGGTTATCACAATGTATCACCGTTGGATCCATATGAGAACCAAACAAAGAAACCAAGATATTTCTCATCTAGATGGCTTCACATGTAGCCTAACTTGCTTCCATGTACTCTACCTTGGTTGAACTGAGTGCCACAGATCACTGCTTCCTGCTGTACCAAGAAACTGATGTCGATCCTATGCTGAAGATCCCTCATGATGTGCTCTTTCTGTCTGATGGACTGCCTACCCAATTTTCATCCATGAAGCCTTGAAGCTTCACTCCCTCTTTCCGTCTGTACCATAATCCATACTATGTAGTGCCCCTAAGATATCTCAAGACACGCTTCCTCGCTTTCCAAGAGAGCTTGGTCGGATTAACCATAGCATGAATCAACTGGTTAATTGCGTAGAAAATGTCTGGTCTAGTGTTCACCAAGTACATCAATGAACCCACTAGCTGCCTGTAGACAGTAGTGTACACTACTTCTCTTGAAGTAGCATCCCATTTCCTCCATTTTCCTGGAAGAGGAGTTTCCATGGGTTTACAGCTCTCCATGTGAAACTTACCCAATATCTCTTTGGCATAATTACCTTGAGAAAAAAATAGTTCACCATCTTGCTGCCGTATTTCCAAACCAAGGAAATAGTTAAGGAGTCCCATGTCCTTCATTTCTAACTCCCTTGCAAGATCCTCCTTGCAAGAGGTTATCAACTTCTCATCACTTGTAAAAATTATATAATCAACATAAAGTATGATAATCAAGAGCTTACCATCAACCACAATCTGGTACAGGTTCGCATTAGCTTCACTTTTGGTGAAGCCCAACCCGATGAAATAACTGTCAATCTGGGTGTAACAAGCATGAGGTGCTTGCTTCAGCCCATACAATTCTCTCTTGAGTCGTCACACATGTGACTCACTGTCAAAGATCTCGAAACCTTCTGGCTGCTCTATGGATACTTCCTCCTCAATAACTCCATTGAGAAACACAGTTTTCACATCCATTTGATGAATGCGCCACCTCATCTACGTTGAAAGTGCAAGGATAGATCTAACAAAATAGTACCTCACGTTTGGTGCAAAATTTTCCTCATAGTCAATCCCCTAAACTTGTGAGAATCCCCGAGCCACAAATATGACCTTGTACTTCTACACAGTCCCATTCACTGCATGGTTCACCTTATAGATCCATCTAGATCCAACCACTGATTTTTTGACCAGCCTTGGGACAACTTCCCATGCACTATTCTTGACGATGGAGTCATACTCCTCTACCATAGTGTCAACCCAAATTGGTTGCTGCATTTCTTCCTCAAAGGAATATGGTTCTATCACAATACACTTGTTCATAAGAGCCATGTATCCAGTAAACCTGTTTGGAGACTGTCTTTGTCTACGCAGTGAAATAGGGGCTCCTACATTCTCTGCCACATCAAGTCTCAATCTATCAGCTTCCGTGGTGCGCCTACTACCATTTCTGGTGGATGGATCTGCATGAGGGTTTTCTTCCACTCCATGATCCTCTGCATGTGGCTGCTCCACATCTTGAGGTTCATTCTTTGGAACTAAGAGTTCCTTTGCATGCAAATACAACTCCCTCTCAAGGGACAATTGCATGGCTTTCTCCTCATCAAATTTTATATGGCATCTCACAACAGTCATCCTGCTGTTTGGAAAATACACCTGATAGTTGTGGGGAGTATCAGTGTACCCCAAAAATATCCCAATATCAGCTATTGGTTCGAGTTCTTCTTGGCGTCTTTGGTCACATGCACATAAAAAGATGAGCCAAAAATATAAAAATGTGAAACATCAGGTTTCTTACCAGTAAAATCCTCCTCCGGTGTACTCATGCCAAGTATCCGATGAGGTCAATGGTTTTGCACAAATACCGCTGTGTTGCAAGCCTCCGCCCACAGATGCAATGATAGGCCCTGATCATGCAACATCGCTCATGCTGCACCCACAATTATTCTATTCATTCTTTCTGCGACCCCATTTTGTTGTGGGTTATGAGGCGTAATCAACTCTCTCCAAATTCCTTTTTTGTTGCAGAAGTTCTTGAATTCATTGGATATGTACTAACCACCATTTTCGCTCCTAAAATCCTTCACATGCTTCCTCGTGTCTTTCTCCACCAGTTATTTGAACTCAATAAATTTTGAGAATGTCTGATCTTTCTTCTGCATGAAGTAGATCCAACACTTTCTAGAATAATAATCAATGAAGATCACATAGTACTTATGCTTTGCTGTCGAAGCATTAGAGAATGGTCCACACACGTTAGAGTGAACTCTCTCAAGGAGTTTTGAAGCTCGGTTCTCCTTCTCATGAAAAGTGGCCTTTGCATACTTCCCCATAGTACATCCTTTGCATGTGTCTAATTGCGCAAGAGTACCCTTGGGAAGACCCATATAAATCTACTGCATGACCTTCAAGGTTCCACGGTGTAGATGGCCCAATCTCCTGTGCCATAACTCACTGTTGGTGAGGTAAATCCCCTTTGCAGACAGAGGCGATCCCACTAGCCCTAGAGTGGGTCTAGCCACAAACGAGACACGCTATAACATTGGTTCCTAGTTAATGAATGGACGGAGATTCGATAGATAACTTACCTGAGGTCCTACACTGTCTTCGTCTTCGGAAAGAGTGGCTGCCTCTCGCTCCTGGTTTGAAAAATTACGATCCGCTCGCTCTCACGTTCGGATACTTGCACAGACACAAGAAACAAAGACGATATACAACATACTATTTCACATTCGTAACTATCAGTCAGTCGAAGAAGCCTAAATCAATCACATTAAATAAACATAACACAATGATGGAACCAATACCATAGTCGAGTATATTAATGAAAGAAAGGAAGAGTACAACCAAGCTTCGACATTGCGGTCTCCTCCAATAGGGTTCCAGTGGAGCGTGTCTCACAAAGGCTCGTCGGGAATTTGGACGGGGCTCTCTCTACAGAATTCTCCTTGGTTCTACCTTCTCTATAGAAATTACTCAGCTATAGTATATCTTCTCCAAGTTCAGCTTCTTTGCTATATGTTCAGCTAGCTTTCATAAAGAGAGAAGGACTTTTTATATAGAGGGAGAGGGGGAGGTTAGGATCCCTATAATCATGGAAGGGAGACCTATCTTCAAGGAGTGTTCCATGGGAGGAGGAAACCGCTACCTAAAGAGGGAGATCCGTGGCTCATCAAGTTAACCACTTCTTATGACTCATCCCTGAGGTGGTTAAAGGAAACTCCTGCCTCTATTTGGTTACAAAACATTCCTAAAACAGCTGGTTGGGGAAAAACACCGAGACAGAGCGCCAGGTGGCGCGGGCTCTAGTACAAATCTTCCCTATTGGCACGAGGGGTCAACTGGCTACCCGCGCCAATGCCAAAACATAGGTTTTTGTGTGCTTTTTGAGGAAATGTTCTAAAGGAGAAATGATTTCCTTATGCAGAAGGATGCAAAGGAGGTGTTTGCAAAGTATGACACTGCTCATAGGTCATGGGAAAGACCCTCCAATATACGGGGTGAGGGATTGCAGGGACGGTGACAAAATGCTGTGTAACAGATGCCCCCTAAAGCATGAGGTCCAAGAGAGAGGGAGGGGTGAAATGCTTTATGAGAATGCGTTCGACCCAAACACTACTGCTAGAAAACTTGCAAGTACGAATACAACTGATACATCTGATACATGACATGTGGCATGGGTGCAACCATCCATAATAGAGTACATAAACAATGAGATCTGAGGTATGGACATAGCCATCCAGTAGTAGGGATCAAAAAACAAACTCAGGTATGGTCGCAGCCATCCAATCAGAAGAGCCATGTAATAAATCATAGTAATCCACAACGAACCCACAACCCGGATTTTTTCAGACAAAACCCAGGGTCTTGCGCTCCATCCCAACCCGAAAAAAGTACAAATTTGAGCATGCGAATATGTGAGTTGAATTCAAACATGTAGAAAATCGTCTGATTACCAACCAATGATGAAAGCTGTTAACAGACGTGAGAGAAACCACCAATAATGACAATGGATCTCAAGGTACGAAAGGTACAATCCACGAAATGTGAACAGTGATCTAACATCGAACACCCGCAGAGTCAGTCGATCGAAGGCCAATAATGTGGACCTTGCGTTGAATGCGAAGAACCTACCATTGAGGCATTCAGGCTTCAAGGTACCTAAAGGGAGTCTCTAGATCAGCTTCCTGGATAATGAGCTAGAGTCGACAGGAAATGACCTAATTGAAGGTGGGCCATAATGTTTCCCACATCATCGACACGAGACAGAGGAATGTGATGTTTGTGAATCAAGACCAACAGAGAATCAGAGGGAGGTTGAAAACTTCGGAGGCAAACTTCTTTTGAAAATATCGGCGACACGACACTGGATTTGGTAGTATTTTACATCAAGGGATCTGAGGTCATGGTGACGTGGAAAAGAGCAGATGAGTGGTCAAAAGAGATTACCCAAACCCATGGTGGCAAACAAATGACGAAGTGAGATGTCCCCCACCCGAAACGAATGCAAACAAGTGCCATGTTCAAGAGTAACATACTGCCAACACGACTACAATCTGGTTCCATTTTCCCCCACCATTTTTGGCGAGTACCCCAATTATTTTTGACAAACAAGCTTGAAGGGGATAACATATGCTTGCGATGTAAGTTTGTCCTTTGGACAAATCCAACCTAGTACATTTTACGAGCCCTAGGAAGGAGGAACTCGAGTAACATCATAACGACGGAGTCTGATGTCATCAGTTTTTAACGAGTCTGATAAAGGAAGAACTCGACATCTTTTACACAAGATTGAAACGGAAATAAACTATGCTTGAAAAATTAAGCATGCCCCCAACATGGTGACTCAATTCGAGATACATGTTCCCCAAGCTTCAGTCCATATGAAAGGCAGATGGAGTGAAGGTTCAAATTATGAGATCAAGAGAAAGACTCGACTGGGATTTTACGAGATCTTAGCAAAGGCTCGAACTGAACGGGAACGTGTTTCATTGTTTTAAATAGGTTGACATAGAAGATGAACTATCCTCGGGACATAATTCATTTTTTAACGAGGTTGACATAGAAGACGAACTATCCTCGGAACACCTTGTTTCATTGTTTAAGGAGCTTGACACAAGACAAGGAACTCTGCTTCGAATAGCTTGTTTCATTTTTTAAGGAGCTTGACACAAGAAAACGAACCATGCTTCGACGACCTTTCATTACAACGAATAAAAGGTCATAGATTCGAAGAGGTTTGCATCTGACGGGAGAGCAACATTTTGAAAATCAGGACCCAATGCCCCCAGCACACGATGCACAATGGCATCATCACTGAACGTGGGCACATGAGAGGTAGCCACATAATTAACCTACGACGGCGATAAAACAAGCATATAAAGACTCGTAAGGGATGATGGTAGACCAGATGTTATGTCAGGACCAACAAATGAAATCTGATCAATGGTCACAATCCGACCTTTGTGTGGAAAATAAACCACATGAAAAATGGAAGAGACAACTGCCCCCATGACATAAGTATAGTCGCGCCCCAAGAGTAAGTTGAAATATAAGGGGCTTGGAACAACCATCACGTCTATATGGACAGTTTTCCTTCTCAAAGTAATAGGCAACTTTGGAAGGATCCCTAACGGTTGACTGGTTCCTATGTTAAAAAGCCAACAGATTCTGGGTAACAAGCATAAGCGGTGGAGAACCAAAAGCTTTCCGAGTAGTGAAAGACATAATACTAACAGACGCGCCTTCATCTATAAAGGTGTTGGGTACGAACAGATCAAAGGTCTGTACTGTTATCTCAAAAGGCACATAAGATGGAAGGCGATATTCGACAAATCGACTCCAATCAAAGGAAGCGACCAAACTACTTGGAGGGGATACCTTCGAATTGAGATGGTTTTCCCCTGGTGTTACCAGAGAAAGAGGAGCACTCTGCTGGACTTCCATCACGGGAGTAGGAGGAGAAACTTCTTGAACTACATGGACGGGAGGATCTATCTCCAAGTCCGAGGAATCTAAAGAAACAAGAAGAACATGAGGGGGATGAGATCCACTCTCAACGAAAAATACCTGATGAACCATAGGTGGGATCAAGTCGACCAATTCCACATCCAATGGTTGGTCAGGAACGAATTCCTGAATTTTAATTTCTGGGGGAGCGTGATTGACCAAAGGCGACTCTTGACCGATCGAGGAATCAACCAGCGGAGGACTCAAAGAAATCTTTTGGTAACCAATCAAAAGGCCGAGCACAAAAATAGTAGGGTTTTCCAACACTCTCTTGGCTTCATCCATGTACGGACAAAGGTGAATGGGATGATGCCCTTCACACAACTTACAGGGATTGGTAATCTTACCCTGTTTCTTATGAGTCTTATCAGCACTAGTCGAAGATGTGCTACCAATATGACTTCTGG
The DNA here is from genome assembly GCA_034641835.2 of Pinus albicaulis. Lineage (NCBI taxonomy): Eukaryota > Viridiplantae > Streptophyta > Pinopsida > Pinales > Pinaceae > Pinus > Pinus albicaulis. Next base: position 142,876 of record JAXQQM020080986.1, read on the forward strand.
AAACCAAAGGCAACGACAGACGACCGTCGGACCATACTTCAAGTACCTTTGGAATGCTAGGGCAGTCTCGAAGCAGATGGTTAACTTTGCAGAGCATGCAAGGGAATTTGACTTTCTGTGGGAGCTTGGATGACTTCTCGATGGAAGGTTTCTTAGGCACAATAGTTACAACATTAGCCTCTCACTTATTTGACTTCTTCTTCTTCGTCTTCTTAGCCACCTAGAAACTGGAATCCAAACTTTCACTAGGCGAAGTAGAAGAGGAGGCCAAAGAAACAGGCGAAGAAGGGGAGAGGTCCACCTTAGAATCAACATGGTTTTGTTCAAGTGGAGGTGATGGTCGAACCGAGATCGGGGCATTTGGGACCACCGAGGTCGAAAACAAGCACACGGGAAAACCAACAATTAACCCTGGAAGAGACAACGTTGCCATATAAGGAGCACCAATATTCCAAAAAGTAGGAAAAGGGATAGGATTCCCTTTAGAGGGGATTCCTTTGTTGGTAAACTCCGGGAAGGTTGTCATCAAGGAAACTAACTTTAACCAGGAATATTTCGTGGGCCGTTAATTTTAAGACACTGAAACCAAACTCTACCGTTTCATCTTTTAAGAGTCGAGAAACAGGCAAAAGGTGACTCTATCACTTTCAGGTTGAAACGAGCATGAAAGGACAAGTGCTCGATGATAGTTTCAAATTTATGGAGTCAGTAAAGATAAAAAATTACTGCTCAGGTAGTCTAGGTAAAAGGGTGTACCAGGTTCCCGTGAACTGCCATATACACCTTGGTAATAAAATGAAAGAAGAATTAACCAAGGAATTTGACGTATGTGTAGGTAGTCTCCCCAAATGCTGTGTTCGGTGTATCACGGTTACAAGGCGGCAGACTCAACTTCCTATGGATAAAAGGATTGCAACCTAGAGGGGTCTCCCTTTATATACTCGACGGTACGGGGAGTGCAAGTCCGTACTAGTGCTATCTGAAGCCAAATGGCGAGCGACAGCTGCTAGGTTTAAAGACGTCGGAACACGTCGCTAACTTAGACCACTAAATGTTTCATTAGGTTTCAATGTTTCCTTAAATTATTTGAATACATTTTAAGTTGATCTTGTATTTATGTTTCAATTCCAAGGTCCTATCGAATGTTGGATCTCACAAATCCCTAAATGCAAGCTACATGCCATAAAATACCATTTCGTTCGATGAAAATATATCTAGGAGAAAGTTTAGGAGTTTTCACGCGATAAAAGATAATGAGAACACACAGAAGCATCCACTATAGTACCTGATGCAAGCTGATGAAAATGAAAAATCTTTCCTAGAATTCCCAATGCTAGTTATGCGAAAGATTTTCCAATTTCACAAAGCAAACAAGAATGCAAGCACATTTTTTCTTTTTATTTTTCAATGTAATCGAGAAAATAGTGCACTAAATGACATGAAAAACAAACCTTCACACTAACTCGAGAATGTTCAAGCGAGAGTCGAAACGAAACAATTAAATCAACTCAAAAGCAAACAAAACAAAAATCAAACCAATGTTGCAATCTCTCAAATCGAAGAAATATGTCGAAACAGATCCATACAAGCAGTGTAATCTATGCTTGGAGTGACAAGAAGCACAAATGAATGAAAGAGGCAAGACTCTTTTAAGACTCATTCCACCAAATGCAATCACTCAAACGGATCAAGAGAGCTGAATGCAATAAAATAAAGAACGAAGGTGGCTATGAAACAAAAGACCGAAGCTCCTACAGGAGGCTCAACATACCAAAGCACTAGAAAACCCTAGGGCCATGATGCTGACAAGAAATGGATAGAAAAATAAAGGAAGGAGGCTGTTCACAGTCACAAACAATCCCAAAGCACTCAAAACATGCCAAAAAATAACACAGAAGCACAAGCACTGACCAAAAAATTCCAAAATAGGGCAAACCCTAATACCTACAATGGTGCAACTGTTTGGATGTAACCAGTACCAAGCAAGGGATGGCGCAGGTGCTGAACTAGCAACAAGCGCCAGTGGGCGCTTCTGTTAGATCGGAAATCGCACCAATCGAGCCAACCCTAGTAAAAGGAAAATTTTGGAAAAACAGAGGTCAGATCTGATCCTCTGGGGTTGAACAGGGGTCTTAGACTCAACAAAAATAATCAGAAAAGGCAAGATGAGCAAGAAAAGACCAAGAATAAGACCTAATGGATGAAAGAAAAACTCACACTGATCCCCAGTGGAGTCGCCAATTTGTTGGTGAGGTAAATCCCCTCTGCGGATAGAGGCGATCCCACTAGCCCTAGAGTGGGTCTAGCCACAAATGATACACGCTATAACATTGGTTCCTAGTTAAGGAATGGACGGAGATTCGATAGATAACTTACCGGAGGTCGTACGTTGTCGTGATCATCAGAAAGAGTGGCTGCCTCTCTCTCCTGGTTTGATAGATCACGATCCGCTCGCTTTCATGTTCGGATACCTGCACAGACACAAGAAAAAAAGAAGATATACAACATACTATTTCACATTCGTAACTATCAGTCAGTCGAAGAAGAATAAATAAATCACATTAAATAAACATAACACAATGATGGAACCAATACCATAGTCGAGTATATTAATGAAAGAAAGGAAGAGTACAACCAAGCTTCGACGTTGCGGGCTTCTCCAACAGGGTTCCAGCAGAGCACATCTCACAAAGGCTCATTGGGAATTCGGACGGGGCTCTCTCTACGAAATTCTCCTTGGTTCTACCTTCTCTATAACAATTACTGAGCTATAGTATCTCTTTTCCAAGTTCAGCTTCTTAGCTATATGTTTAGCTAGCTTTCATAAAGGGAGAAGGCCTGTTTATATAGAGGGAGAGGGAGAGGTTAGGTTCCCTATAATCATGTAAGGGAGACGTATCTTCAAGGAGTGTTCCATGGGAGGTGGAAACCACTACCTAAAGAGGGAGATCCGTGGCTCATCAAGTTAACCACTTCCCGTGACTCATCCCTGAGGTGGTTAAAGGAAACTTCCGCCTCTATTTGGTTACAAAACATTCCTAAAGTAGCTGGCGCGGGCACAACACAGAGACTGAGCACCAGGTGGCGTGGGCTCTAGTGAAAATCTTCCTTATTGGCACGAGGGATGAACTGGATACCCGTGCCAATGCCAAAACATAGGTTTTTGTGTGCTTTTTGAGGAAATTTTCAACAAAAGAAATGATGTCCTTATGCAGAAGGATGCAAAGGAGGTGTTTGCAGAGTATGACACTGCTCATAGGTCACGAGAAATACCCTCTAATATGCAGGGCGAGGGATCGCAGGGACGGTGACAAAATGATGTTTAACACTCACCCTCATCCTGGCTCACCACTTTGTCCACCTTACCCATCAATGCTGCACAACCATCTACATCAACTTTATAGAGATTCTTCACAATAATCCCAATCTTCTTGGCTTTCCCTATTGCTTTGTGTTGAAGGAAAGTTTTTCCTTCACTGAAAACAACATCATAGCCTCTATCCTCCAACATTGCGACTGAGACAAAATTTTTCTTCAAGCCTAGTACATGCATTACATATTTTAATAGAAAGAGTTTACTTGAATATCTCTGGAAGGTAGCTGTACCAATCCCGGTAGCACTGCACCACTCATCATCACCCATTTCGATATGCATCTGGAGGTCCTTCTCCTCTAAGCTACTGAAAAGTTCTTTGTCTCCTGTCATGTGAAAGGATGCACCACTATCCAGGTTCCACACCGATCCAATTTCACTTGACACCATGCATGCAATGTGCAAGAATTCAAGCGCAAATTGCGAGGCCAAAGCCTTACCAGCTACAGATCCTGAAGCCTTCTTGTTATTCTTCTTTTGTGGACAATTAGTGGCATAATTTCCATGGTTGTGATAATGAAGACACTTCGCTCTGGACATGTCGCGCTTCTTGCCATCTTTGCCGGACTTGGATTTGGAATGGAATTTATTTCCTTTCCTCTTCTTTGCCTTGGAAGGCAAAGCACAATATTCATCATCATCATTCTTAGATGAATATCCATCCCTGGTATTCTGGTTGAATTCTTCTTGCACCGAATCCAACCATAGTCGTTCCCAATCTGGAATATTTTCCCTTTCATTGATAGAGTCCTGATAACAATGCCAACTCTTAGGAAATCCTGGAAGAGATAGGTTCACCAAGTCATCATTTGCGACAATAATTCTGACGCTCCCAAGCTCATCCCGACATTGGAAAAACTTTGTTAAATATTTCGGAATAGTGTTGCCTTTCTCCATTTTGATCTTCCCAAGCTTGTCCTTTAGTGCCAATTTTCTATGATCACTGCTGCTCTGAAACCGATCTATCAAATATTTCCACATTTCATATGGTGTCGCTTTTCCCTAGAGACTTGAGACAATGTGGTCTCATACTCCCTCCAGTAAGATCCTCCTCGCTTTCTTTTTCCAAGCATCAAGATTTGTAGCATCTGCTACAATGGGTTTGGGAACATCATTATCAATGAATTATTTCAACCCATTGTCCTCCAGTACTGCCTCCATTCTGTATTTCCATGCAATATATTTAGAGTTTCCCTCGAGTGCATACTCCAATCTCAAACCATTGAAAGCCATTTCGATCCTGATCCACCTGTCGCACCAAGACTACTGTTGAAAATTCGAATTCTATTCAGTCACAAACTCAAATTCTTCTCCACTATAGTGATTTCCTATGCTCTGATACCATGTAGAAATTATACAAACATATGTATATCAATGGATTCAATCCGATCAAGCAATGTAATAAATCTAGATACTGAATCCTTCTACAAATCAATTGCGGAAATTAAACGCAATCACCAATCACAATAAGAAAATAAAGAATCAAATCAAACCACAACACATATAATTTATTGGGGAAAGCTTTCTGCTCAAAACCCCTCTATATTTTATTGTATATTCACCAGGGAACCATGAAACAATTACAATGCACTCTTCTCACAAGAGTCTCCTACACTCTCACAATTGTCTCACACTGTCCCGGACAAAATAGACCAACACTTAGCCAATCGCCAGCCTATAAACAACCAACCTTGCTTGTGCAATTCCTGATGAATGAAATCCATAATATTTAGGAATTTTGGCCTTCCAAATATGTGCAAGGATCATGGGAAATCCAATGGATGTCTGGTTGCATGTGGACAACCTACTAATCACACAACTGATAGTTAACATCCCTTTAACCTTTGTATCAACTGGGCCTCCACTGGAACTGACATGCATGCAACTATTAATAATAAATCATCAATTGCATGGCAGACCACTGATTGTGAATTAAATAATATTTAATTCACTTGATCTCTCACTAGTGGAACAAACAGTTACAACTAGTTCAACTGACTCTAACTCACCTAATTGAGCTAACTGATTACTCATAAATTAAACTAATGCACCAACTGCAATTTGAACTCCATAACTAATAGAATTACTCTGCATGCCTCACCAACCACCCTCAACTTGAAATACATGCACTAACTCAGTTTATCACACTCAGTTAAATATTACAAGTGATCATGAGATAAGATTATATTTTATTGTCCAATTTAATTAAGGGAAAATTAAATTATTTAATTCACTTGATCTCTCATTAGTACAACAAACAGTTACAACTAGTTCAACTGACTCTAACTCACCTAACTGAGCTAACTGATTACTCATGCATTAAACTAATTCACCAAATGAAATTCTAACTCCATAACTAATAGAATTACTTTGCATGCCTTACCAACCACCCTCAACTCGAAATACATGAACTAAATGAGTTTATCACACTTAGTTAAACATTACAAGAGATCATGAGATAAGATTATATTTTATTGTCCAATTTAATTAAGGGAAAATTAAATTAGACACTGTACCAATTTAATTAATTAAATTGGCCTTCACACTAATTTATTGCTAGGACCTGTTGGTCCCACACTAGTGTGTGTGCTGCAATTTCTTGTTGGAATTCAACAAAGAATATGTTTGGCATTTATCATTACATTCATATCAAGGGCCAAAATGTTAATTATGAAGAATGGCCATAACTACAAAAATTCAACACACCCTCTTAGCTAGGGAGGTATTCATAATGACTATAATATGTTATCATTTTGATAGATTTCTCTAGGAAAAGGTTATAACAATTCCGAGTGCCATAATTGGGTCAACACTTGTGACACATGGTAAAATAAGTTACCATAATTGGGCCAAAAATTGTGACACTTGGTACATTGATAACATCAATCAAATACCATAATCAGGTCAAACATCTTTGAAAAATGTAAATCAACAACATGAAAATGGTACCATCATTAGGGTTAGTACCTTAGACTTATGATATATCCTCACTGTAATTCAAGTCAGTACTTCAAACACATGGTACATCCACACCATAATTTAGGTTAGTATTCTAGAACTATGGTATAACCTTACCATAATTTGGGTCAGTACTTCAGACACATGGTGCATCATTTCACATCAACTAGGCATGATAATTTGGGTCAGTACTTGACACTTGGAATCCATAATAGTCTTGGTTCACCATCATTTGGGTCAACGTCTTGACACATGGTGAATCTCCAAAGGCCACACCCTTATCAGAGTAATTCGAGGCCCAATTCTAAATTCGTATGATGCACTAGGACCATTCTTCCTAATTCAGATCATACATGACACAAGAATAATATCAGTCCTCTTCAGTACCATTCTTCCTAATTCAGGCCAAAGTACTTGACATAGGGATAATATCCCTAATTCGGTTCACAATAATTGGCATAGGGAAAATGTTAGTCCATGATGCTATCATCATCAACACTCACTCTTAATGAGAGAGGTGTTCTAAACAAGTCCAACCCTGTCTCTTCGCTCGAGAAAAAGGCTTTGTAAGAATATTAACATCTACTCGTCAATGGAGACGTAGTGGATCTTCATTGCTCCCTTCTACATCATGTATTGAATGAAGTGGTACTTGATCTTGATGATATTCTGCCCGTCATGTAAAATGGATTCTCTGTCATCTTCACACAACTTTTATTATCAAACTATATATCATGGTCGACTCGAGCACATGATCAAACATTACCACGAATAACCTCCAAAGATACACTGCTTCACAAATATATAAGCTAGCTGCAATACACTGAGTGTGACATATGTCTGCTTCCTACTTAACCACGAAATCATAGCGAAGCCCAAAATAAATCAACCTATGGATTTAATATTGTCTTCAACACTGTCTGCCCAATATAAATCCGGAGTTGTACAAATATCCAATCATAACTAATTTTTTCCATGACCATCTGTATCGTGATGGTACTCCATCCATTTCGAGCAACATCCCTTGGATCATAAATTACATCAAATCCATTTAATTGGATTCATCATCACAACTGATTTCCTGTCACCTTGACTTGATGATCCCTCTCACACTGAAGCATATCCAACTATGGTAATTTAGGCTACTTCCTTTACCACTGTTGTTTTCCAACATATTAGCTATCTAGTCTGTCAATGATAGTTCTTCATCTTGAACTCAGAGGCCAACTCCATGTTAAGCTAAAATATGGCTCTCTGACTGCTCCCTCTATTATAGAGGCAGTTATTTCTTCCACAACTTCTCCCTCTTACAAATGGGTCCTTTTGCTTCCGTAAAATCATATAGGATCAATCTTGATCCAAGCCCAAGCTCCATGTGTCTATTTGTGATGAGAATTATTCTCACATACTTTCAAAGCCCTGAGATGGATCTATGTACACTTCTTCTTCTTCATTAAGAAGAATAATATCTGTATCCACTTGGTGTAATTTCAAAGTAATGACAATAATTTTAACAAAAGCATACCTTACAACCAGAACAAAGTATTTTGTCATGATCCTCTCCCTCTTACTTAGAGAACCTTCTATTCTTAATTATATATTGTCATGCCAGACCTTGAAGATCCTTTGGAATTTACCACTGAATTCCTTTCGACACAATCTAGGAATACTTCAAACTTGTTGATTTTCCTACTCCCTCTGAGCTCGGATCTCATCTAGTACAATATCTCTCAACACAAACCATGATTATGGGAAAGTCCTCTTGTCTCATGCTTTGCTTCATTCTTCCACTTTTTCCATATACTGTCACAACTTTGGTAGCCTTCAAAATTTACCTATAACCCAAATATATTTCAAAATTATAGGGAATTTTCAACTCCCTCTTAATCTTGGCCTTCTTGTATCAATATTGAAACTTTCTCATACTCATCCTCATCATTAGCATGGTGTCATACCTTCGTTGCATGTGCCATGGTTTTCTTATTCTAGTGGAAATGTCGAATCCCAGGGTTTTATCCATTAAACCTAAGGATTTATTATCCAATCCATTTTAATTGCTAGGGTTTATAAATGACTAGCAAGAGTTTTAATTTCAAATTCCAGGTCTTTATAATCCTTCAAAATTAATCCAGGGTTTAGAAACCCTAGTTTTACAATACTCATTTATACATGCTTCAATGGTTCATATAATATTGAGAATTTATTCCAGACTTCCAATAATCATAACAATAATAGTATCCAAAAATTATTTCCATATTAAAATTTTCAAAACCAGAGGATTTTTATGCCATCTTGATTAAATCAAGTAGCTCAACCTTCATTAGCTTTTAATAATCAAGTATCAAGGGTTTAAAAATATTTACTTTAGACTCTCTAACAAGTCTTCTGATGAAGGACCATTTTTAATTTTGGAATATTTGAGGTCAGATCTTCATAATGCAACCCATCCACAAGGTGATACAACAACCTTTATAAGATATTTATATCTCTCACATATTCAAGGCAACTTATGTTTTCAAGCCACATCGATCTTTAAGTATCCTACATATTTTTAGTCTATTTCATCCATTCAAGACTTATCAAAATAGTATATGCGAATATCATTCACGACTATATTTTGTAAGGTAGTAATCCAAGAAAAAATGACACAGTCCTTTTACTAAGAAAGAAACTACAATCTTGCACATACATACTTCAATAATCTTCAAGCACTTTGATATGAGGATCTGAACTTGCCAATTCATTTTCATATTTATTTAATATGTGATCCAAAGAAAAAATTTAATTGACACCATCTGCAAGTCTCCTTGGAGTAGAATTTATTTCGTTGTTGTCTTGATTCTTCGCCTTGCCTTTGTTGGAACTGGGAGCATCAACATTTCTTTCTAGGTTCCTCACATCTTTGATGTTTGAAGCATTATCATTCTTGCTTGAGGATTCACCTGCATAGCCAAGACCTTATTTATCAAGGTGAGACCTCTGATGACTTAGGATGTCATCTAGGGTTTAAGAGCTTTTCAAGTTCTTATTCAACAAGTCAACTTCCTTTTTAAGAAAGACAATTTCTCCTTTCAACTTTTCACAATCTTCATCTTTCATAACTAGTTGCTTCTTCATTTCTTCCATCATCCTTGTTGCTTCATGTGCTTCGATTTTAAGGGAGATGATATTTGATTTCATTATGAAGACTTCTTCATTCTCCTTTGCTAGACTGCTCTCCATTTCTTCTTTTATTCTTGTAGCTTCACATGTTTCGGCCTTGAGAAGATTGATGTCTAATTTTAGTTTCAAGATTTCTTCATCCTTTTCTTCTAGTTGGCATATCATGGTGTTTCTCTCCTTTTCTGCTTCATTAACTTGTCCTTCTATGAATGCCAAAGTTTCCATCACCTTCTCGGCTCCTTGCGCTTGTTTCCTTGCTTCTTCTAGTTGAGATCTAAGAGAGGAGACCTCTTCCTTGTATTGACCAATCTCTGCTTCAAGATTGTTCAAGCTCTTAAGTCTTTGTTCAAGGTGGCTTGACAAAGTTTCTTCCCTTTTCTTTGCCTTATCCAATTGATTTGTCATAGATATGACTTCTTCATGATGCTTTCTTTTGTTTTGATGAAATTCCCCTTTAAGTTTGGCGAGCTCCTCGTCTCTTTCTTGTACTTGAAACTTGACAAAGTCAACTTCCTTCCTCGTCTTGTCTTGGTTACCATCTTGCGCTTTTTTCCTAAGTTCCTCATTTTCCTTTTTCAAACCGTTAATCTCTTCCATGGAAGCCATAAGTTTATTCAGGAGATCTTCTTCAAAGTCTTCTTTGTTCTCTTCATATTCATCTTCCTTGATGGATTTTGGACTTCTTTCTTGTTTTCAATCATCTTCTTGACTAGAGATCATTGTCAACACTCCTTTTGAGTGAAGATCATGAAGTTTGTCCCATATGACTTTTGCTGACGAACATTTTTCAAAATTGGCCTTCACAGAATTTGGTAACCCATTCAAAATTGTCTTCATTGCTTTTGTATTGTACTCCTTGGATTCTTCGTCCATCGTGTCATTAGTAATCACTGATTTCCAAACTTCAATTCCTTGAGTCTTCAAGAAATTCCTCATTCTTGCCTCCCATATATCAAAATTTCCATTGAACAATGGAGCCTTTGCAAATTGATTGACTTCAATTTTGATGGTTGAGGAAGACACATCTTTAGGAGGATTGGAGACTTTCTTCCTTGGCTTTGCCATTTGTGTTCTAATGATCAACCTTCAAGCTGTTAGGCTTTGAGTGAAGGTACTGGCTCTAATACCAATTGTTGGAAATACTGAGGGGGGTGAATCAGTGTTTCTTTTCAATTGTTAATTTTACCAGTTAGATCACTTATATTTAGAACACAAAATGAACAATGATGGAATAGATACTTTTATTAATTTCTTCTTTACAATAAGTAAAGTACAATAATGATATAGGGCTCCAACCCTAGATGAAGACTCCAATCTTCCAGGCTCCAACCTATATTGTGCCAAGCACCAACATGGTCTTTCCAAGGCTCCAACATTGTCAATTTGAGACACCAACCTCGTCAATTTTGAGGCACCAACCTCTAGGGCTCCAACCCTATCTCTAGTACAAGCTCCAACCCAGTTTCTTGAGGACTCCTATCCTCTGGGGCTCCAACCCTATCTTCCAAGGCACCAACCTTGTCTCTATGAGGCTCCAACCTCTTGGGCTCCAACCCTCAGCTTCACTTCGTCAAAATATGTTTGGTTATTCTTCACGGCTCCCAATGTCTTCTTCAACTAGCCTTGACAAACTTCAGCAATGCCTTCACTTAGTCTCCACGTCACATCATTAATGACAACCTTGATCTCGTAGAAGATGTCACCATTGCTCTTCATCGTACCCAAGCAAAGATCTCCAAATCACCTCATGATGACTTTCAATAATGCATCATGGTCTTCAAGATTAACTCCAAGGTCATCTAAGCCTTCTCAACAAGGTGTCTACGATAGGCTACTCAATTGAAGGTCAAATTAATACTCAAGGTGTGCTCCAAAGAAACCTTCAAGTTTAGCTCCAAGAGTGATGTTAACAAGGTGCTTCAATAGTGTCTTCACAAGTTGCTCCAAGAGTGATGTTAACAAGGTGCTTCAAGAGTGTCTTCACAAGGTGCTCCAAGACTTCAAGGAATCTTCAACAATGCTTGGTGTGCTCCAAATATGCTCAAAGGTTGCAAGCTTCTTCAAGTCAACCCAAGTCTTCAATGTTCAATACTTCTCTTGTCCAAAAACTCCAAACACTTCTCTGTAAATACTTGACTGTTCAAGTTCCAAATCTGTGACTATCCACGGCTCCAAAAGCTCGACTGTTCAAAGTTCCAAATCTGTGACTGTCCAAGGCTCCAAAAGCTTGACTGTTCAAAGTTCCAAATCTGTGACTGTCCAAGGCTCCAAAAGCTTGACTGTTCAATTCTTCAAAGTGTTGCTACTATCCTTCGTGGTTTCAAAAATGATCATAGGTTTGCACTTAAGGCTTCAATCCTTAGCTCTTTGATCCTCTATAAAAATATGACCAAGGCTCTTCCACACTAATGCAAACCTTCACCGAGCCTTTTTATTATACCTCAACTGTTTTCTTTAAGGAAGATCACCAACAATCTGAGCTTCAGATCTTTAGCACACTCCACAGTTCGAATTGAAACCTGACCACACTTCTTATCATCGGTCAAGACAAGAGAACACAGGTCTGAAATAATATACCACAGGTCCAAAATGTATGGCAGCTCCTTGTCACACCTCCTGAAGCTATCTCTCTTGCAGCAATAATAAAAGGTCTGAAATCCTGTAGCTGTCTCTCTTGAGGCTGCAATAAGTTAAGACTCCTGTAGTGGCAGAACTATTACAGACCCGAAATTGCAGAACTGTTACAAGTCTGTGGTGCTGAAATCGAAGAACAGGTCTGAGCTTTATGTTGTGAGGTTCTGTCCAAAACACAGATCTGAGATATGTGCTCAATTCTGAGCCACATCAGAGACCTGCAGTGTTGTTCCGTATTTGCAAGATCAGGTCCTTTTACACACATGTATCAATTCAGATTTTTAACCCAAACATTAGATTTGACCTTAAACTCTTCCTTCTCGGCCTCCTGAGATGTGAAGTCAATTTTCTGTACTATCTCTGTGATTTACACCGAAATTGATGAGGAAAAATGAAGTTTCAGACTTGTATTTATAGTGATTTCGTCATAATTGAAGAGACACGTCTATTTGAAGTGAGGCCGACTTAATATCACTGTGCATAGGTCGGCTAAAGGGCCAGGTATATACCTTTAACTTGTAAAATTCATATCTCCCAAACTATTTGGAGTTTTGGGGCGTTTAAGGGCTCATTGGAAAGAGGAAAAAATCCTCTTTAAGATGGACTAGGTCACATGTTGAAAGGTTGCCTCTAAGGTTGGAAAATTTATTTTTCTTTGTGACTGTCCTTAAATTTTATGCATAAAAAGTTTGGGACAGCATGAGGAATGTTTGGGACAGCATGGCTTCTTCATTGTTATCAGTGTCACATAGGATCATAGAGTCATTATGTAGGAGTGCAGCATTCATGTAGCATCACGTATCAACAATGTCATCATATATTAGTGCAGCGATATGTCCTAGTGCAGCCTTTATTAATTTGTCAACAGCTCCAAAGCAGTTTTCCAATCATCAAATGATCTCCAACCATGTTATCAAGACCTCATCAAGTGCCATCATCAAGTGTGGTCATTTTTCAAGTGTATGACATCATCAAGTGTAGTCCTCCACATGTCATCAAGGGATGACGTCATCAAGTGTAGTCCTCCATATGTCATTAAGGGCTATTAGATACTTCAATGGTACTTAAGATCTAGATCATCAAACAAGGCCTATGATTGACACTTGGCACCTTAAGAATATTTGTCATCTTGACATCATGTTGGTTCTAGGCTTCTTTGTGACATCTTCATTAATGGTATCAACCAAGAATCATGGTATCATCATCTGGAACCAGGCATCACAAGAATATTGACATCTCGGCCAATTCCATATTGACATCAATGACAACCTTAGACCAACAGCACTAACTACAACTCGAACTCCATAACTAATTCAATCACTCTGCATGCTTTACCAACCACCCTCAACTCGAAATTCATGAGCTAACTAAGTTTATCACACTCAATTAACTATTACAAGTGATTATGAGATAAGATTACATTTTATTGTCAAATTTAATTAAGGGAAAATTAAATTAGACACTGCACCAATTTATTAAATCAAATTGGCCTTCACACTAATTTATCGCTAGGACCTGTGGTCCCACACTAGTATGTGTGTTGCAATTTCTTGTTGACCTTCAACACAATTGCTCTAGTGCATAGGGGTCATACGAGATAAGGAGAAAGGAAGGACGATTTGTTGGTGAGACGTGTTAATTCTCCAATATAGATTAGTTTTAGTTGGTTCAATTTCTAAAAGGAAAACTCTTTGAGGTCAATTTTCCTAGCGGGGTCGAGTTTCCAAGTGCCCAACAACTCTATTTTTTCTATGTATTCTTTGTGGATCTAACCTAGACTTTTCCCGAGAAATTTAAATGAAGGAAGATTGTGTTGCGTGTAAATTTGTTGTTGTGGTGTGATTGATCTCTTCATTTTATTTCCACTACATTGCATTTTAAGTTAAAATACCAATGCATTTAATTTTCGGCAAATTCATAACTATTTTATGGGGTTTTAATGATTTATTGAAGTGAAAAATATCAGATCTGGTATGAAAAAAATTAACTTGGTATAAGAGCATTAGAAACTTTGTGGGAGAGATCAGATATCACAAAGGTTTTACGGCAGTAGAATCTTTTTTTTTGCAACAAGGGATTTGTGGCTAAAGTCGATCTAATAAAATGGCATCATCAAGTCTAAGATATGAAGACAAGTTGGAGGGGGTTGTAAACTTCAATCTATGGAAGGAGTGAATCACCCTTGTCTTAATGGCAAATGGTTTGTGGGAAATTGCATGCCAAGTGATTCAAGTTCCACGGGATGATACCCAAGCAGATGAACATAAGTTGAAAGATATAAGAGCTAGTAGCATCATTTTGGATGGTGTGAAGGATCACATAATCCCTCACATAATGAAGAAAGATTCAGCCTGTCAGATATGGCCAGCCTTAACTAAGTTGTACCATAGTAACAACCAAAATAGAAATATGGTGCTAAGGGAGAAGCTAAACAACATCAAGATGAGCAGATTTGAGACTGTGGCCGCATACTTCGCGAGGATTCATAAATTTCATGATGAACTTTCAATTGTTGGGGAAGAGGTGGCTAAGGTGGATCTTGTCAAAGTAGCACTGAAAGGGTTTACCAAGCAATGGGATACATTTGTGAAAGATATCCTAGCTAGAGATAAACTTCTTGATCGGGCCAAATTGTGGGATGATTTCACCCAAAAGGAGATTTGGGAGAAATACTAACTGGTGGACAGTGCAAAGGTAGAGATGAGGAGAATCCTATTCTTGCTCGGCAAGCAAAGAAGGGCAAGGGGAAACAAAGGAAAACCAGAGTGGAGGACCATCTTCACAAAGGAAAAAAGATATGAGCAAAGTTAAGTGCTTTACATGTCACAATTTTGACCATTATGTCGAACAACGTCCAAACAAGAATAAAGGCAAGGGGAAGACATCAACAACCGTATCTACACAAATGGATAAGTTGGCTGACAAATTCGAGAAGGAATTTGCTCTAGTATCCTGTGTTTTTGGCACCATTACAAGAGGTGTGTGGTTTGTGGATAGTGGGGTATCTTGTCACATGACGAGATTTCGTGATATCTTCACCAGTATGGCCAAGGACAACAGAGATCTACATGTGGAGCTTGGTGAACACATCAGGTATGCAATGGAGGGCACAGGCAACATACAATTCCAACTAGACTCAGGGAGTCTTGTGGAGGTGAAGGAGGTTATGTATGTACCTAGGTTGGAGAAGAATTTACTCTCAATTTCCGCCATGGAAATCAGAGGACTTGAGGTCAGTTTCACAAGCGGTGAGGTAGTTCTCATGTCGAAAGGGGTGGATCCTAGTGTGAGGCAAGTCACAGGCAGCAGGGAGAATAACCTTTATCTAATGAGAGTACAACCAGTGAGAGTCTTAGTACATAGCATTGACAACTAGAGTGAGATTTGGCACATGAGGATGGGACATCTACACTACAGGGCTCTACCATACTTACAAGAGATAGTCATTGGTTTCTTGAAGTTTAGTATAGAGCATAATGGTGTGCGTAAGGGATGTGTGCATGGAAAGCAAACCATGGCAGCATTTCTTAGCAGTGAGACTAAGTCCAAAGTTGTGTTGGATTTGGTGCATTCCAACATCTGTGGTCCTATGTCAATGGAGTGTATCTTGGAGGGCAATTATTTTGAGACATTCGTAGATGACTATTCCAGGAGGACATGAATTTACTTCCTGAAGACCAAGGATGAAATCTTTGGTCAGTTTCAAGAGTTCAAATCGCTTATGGAGAACCAGACCAGGAAGAAGATCAAGGTCCTGAGATTAGATAATGGGAGCAAGTATAGCTCCAACAAGTTTGAATGATTTTTACAAGGAAGCAGGAATCAATAAAGAGTTGACAATGCCCTACTATTCACAGCAGAATGGAATCGCGGAGAGGAAGAACAGGAGTATAGTCAATGCAACCAAGGCCATGCTCCAAGATCAAGATCTGCTTATGCTCTTGTGGATAGAAGCATGTGATACGGTTGTATATTTGCAGAACAAGAGTCTTCACAAGGCAATAGAGGAAATGACTCCTAAGGAGGATTTTATAAGAGTAAAATCAGAGGTGAGTCATCTGCGCATATTCGATAGTCCAGTGTATGTCCACATTCCTTCAAAGAAGAGGACTAAATTGGAGCCCTCATTAGAGAGGGGCATTTTTATCGAATACAGTGAGATTTCAAAGGCCTTCAAGGTCTACATTCCAAGGCAAAAGAAGATAGCGATCAAGAGGGATGTCAAATTTGGGGAGGGTAGGGCCTTCAAGAGGTCGAATGTGACAAATCCAGCAACAACAGAGGATTGGGAGTGAGAGGCTCCAAAGGTTGAGTAGTGACCAACAACACCATCAGCAGGGGCACGAACTTCAGATTAGGAGGAGGAGAAAAATGTTCCTTCGAGCTCTACCAGGAGGAGGCTGAGATGGATCGAGCAAATATTGAGAGATGATGAGGAGCATGTGGAGGCTCCTAGCAGCATCTTCAGGTAGAGTAGACCATTAGCCAAAGTTTCCAATTATTTGGCCTTGACGAGCAACATCAGTGAGTCTAAGCCTTCATAGAAAATCCACGAAATTTTGATCTGCTAATATCAACAATCTGAAATATAATTTCTTCTCAAATAAAAACATAAATTCTCTACTAGATGCAGTGGAATAGGAACAAAAATAAAAGCACAATTCAACAACACAGAATTGCCTAGGGAATCCAACTGGGAAAACCCTCTGCTTGTTATTGAGAATTCTATTGAAGAAGGTTGAACAATGGATCTTTTACAATACAATAAATTTTCATTAGAGAACAACCATGTTCTCTCTGTTTACACTAAAACTAAAACACCCTTGCTTGCACCTTGATCTCTGATTCCTAACCCGAGGAACTTGTCTTTCTTCAAACTACCACAAGCCTCACCTAGGCTCGTTCTCTTTCTCTCACAAGCTCCACGCACAAACTCATGCTTCCTATTGCTTGGTCTCACCAAATTGTGCTCACTAAAACAATAAATAAACTAGTGCCTTCGTTCCTCCTTTTAAAGGCAATTTGAATGGTTAAAATTAGTGAGTTTTCTAATTAAGGAATGATATTGTGATTGATCGAGTTAACATCAGTTAACTGCTCATGGAACTCGTCTTATTTCAAGTCAACTGCTTAAAACTCAATCACTTGTGTTTTTCCTCAATCAACTCACACTAGAAAATCAAGAACTCGACTTTCAATTTCAGCACATCAGTTAACTGCATCCTAACTCGTCCTAATTTTTAAGGATTGATTCCTAAATTATAGGAACTAATCCAAATTTATAGGGAATCTGCTAATTTTTAGGAACTCGAGTCATGCACAAGAAGGAACTCATTCTAGCTCCTATGATAAAGGCACAAATCAAGGAACCCTTTTCTCGCTAATATTTTCAACAACCTTCTACCTTTGAGCAGGCAGCAAACCAATAGGTTTGACAGGATGCCATGATGGAAGAGTATAGTTCTAGCATGAGGAACGATGTTTGGGACATAGTACCAAGGCCAGAGGGGAAATCAGTGGTCACTTCTCGATGGATCTATAAGATAAAACATACAGTTGACGGCAATGTCGAGAAGTACAAGTCGAGGTTCGTGGCAAGAGGGTTCTCCCAAAAGGAGGGAGTAGACTATGAGGAGACATTTGAACCTACCGCTAGATATGCATCTATTAGAGTGGTCAATTCTAGTGCTTCAAAGATGGTGTGGAGGATCCATCAGATGGATGTGAAGACTGCCTTCCTCAGTGAGAAGATTGAGGAAGAGGTATATATTGAGTAGCCTCAAGGCTTTAAGGTGCATGGGAGGGAGTACTGATTGAAGAAGGCCTTATAAGAACTTAAGTAGACACCTCGCACATGGTACTCAAGGATTGATGGGTACCTGCTTGGATTGGGCTTCACCAAGAGTGAGGTGGACTCCAACTTGCGTGAAAATTCCACAATGGGAATCCTTCTACAGCAACTGGTTAAGTTTCTTCTATTTTGTTATACAATTGAACAAAATTATTTACTGTTTGCCACAGTAAATAACGAAACTAACACACTGTAGTCTTCACAAATATAAAATATTGCGGAAACAAAATACAGCGCAAGAAAGAAATATACACACACATTCGACACCGTTATTTTTGGACAAATGTCCCTGGAAAAACCCAAATGTGGGAAAATTGGTGCAGTAGCTGATGGTTTGTATTATTATGCAGTAGTTTCTGAATACAATCTTGGATGTCTTACTGGCTATCCGATACAAAGGAAATAACTGGCAGAAAGTTAGTGAGAAATAATCTCACACTATCACTAGCGATCCGACACTGATCCAGCCTCTGAATGGCTAGCCCCAAGTTGCCTCTGTGCAGTCACTGCGCTGCCTCCGCATCACAACTCATAGGGATTGTGTCAGTCCCTTGGTTGATCGATTTGCTAGCTAGATGCCCTGATCTCTGGCCCTCCGGTCTCACACCCCGACTCCCGACACTAGATCTAGACTGCTCCTCAACAGAACTGCGAATCTCTTCTCAGTCTCTGCACTGCCTTAGCGTGGCTCTGCACTGCCTCTCTGGTTCTCTCTCTGCCTCATCTGCGTTGTATTCATCGGATCAAGAAAACTTCCATCGGCCACTATCCCTACCCCTCACTTCAAGAAATCAACTTGATCTTCCTCCGACGACTGATGCGTTGCTCTCTCGAGAAATCGATCTCTTGATCTCTAATTCGATGTATCTTCCAAGTGCCCATCGACCCTCTTCTTATAATCTTCTCGTTGAACATTCAACGGCCCAGATTAATTCCTAATCAATGGCTCAGATCATCTTGACTCGATTTCTGTCTTTTTCTAGAATATTCACACCTAGTTTCATTAATACCCTTTAATTATTTTAATTTCCTAAGTTTAGACTTAGGTATCCATTAAAAATAATTAATTATTTTAATAAAATTGTCTCTGGGTGAAATTTCCCAAAACGGTTTCTGGGTCTTGGAGGATGCATGTGTCCTAGCCTCCCTGCAAATTTTGAGACTTAGAACACATTTGATGCTACCAGAAATCAACAACTTGTACTGTGTACTTGTTGATGTTGAATCCCTCATCTTGGTGCTCTATGTTGATGATCTCTTCTTAACGGGGTCAAAGAGGTTCATTGGGATGTGCAAGGAGGACCTTGCTTTAGAGTTCAAGATGAAGGACAATGGATTGATGCACTATTTCTTGGGATTAGAGGTGTGGCAGCAGCTAGGATAGATTTTCTTAGAGCAGGGCCAGTATGCGGTTAAGATCCTAAGGAGGTTTAGGATGAAGGATTGCATGTCGATGTCTACACCTATGATCACCACCTTGAGGAAGCCACATGCTTTTGAGGGTGAGTTGTTGTATCCCACTTTGTACAGAAAGTTGATCAAGTTTGATGTATCTAGTCAACACTAGGCCAGATATTTGCTTTGTAGTGAACACACTCAGCGAATTCATGGTGGAGTCGAGGAAGGTCCACTGGGTGGCAGCGAACCATGTGCTCAGGTATCTTTGTGGTAAAAGGGAGTATGGACTAAGGTATGTCAAAGTTGGTGGGGTGGAGTTGTAAGGCTATACAGATTCGGAATCGGTAAGGAAAGCATTGGACAGGACAAGTACTTCAGGTTTTTGTTTCGGCTTGGGATTAGCTATGATCTCATGGTATAGCAGGAAGCAACACTCAGTGACACCTAGCTCAGCAAAGGAAAAGTATATAGTAGCGAGTCTAGCAAGTTATGAGGGCATATGGCTTCATAAGATGCTCACAGGATTATTTGGTCTTGAGACGTGGCCCACTGTGACAATCAGAGTTGTATTAAGCTCTCTAAAAATCTAGTGTTTCATGATAGTTCTAAGCATATAGAGATCAGATACCACTACATCAAAAAAAAATGTCCAGAGAGGTGTGAGATTGCAATACATCTCCACAAAGGAGCAAGTAGTAAATATTCTCACCAAGCCTCTACTGAAGGAGAAGTTTATGTTTTACAAAAACAAGTTGAGGGTGGTGGAGAATCCCTTCCTTGCTAGGAGGGAGTGTTGAAGTGTTTGTAGCTTCGAAAGGCCTTCTACACAATATTGGTGTCTTAGAATTTAGAAGATATTGTATTGCCTCTTTAGGTGCTTGCTTGGTGGAGTAAGTGATTTTATGATTTCTTTCCCAAGGTTAACTTAGGAAAAGTACAATAATAAATCTAATTAATTATAGTGGACTATTAGGCCAAATTTCTAAAGATAAATTAATAAAATTATTTAAGTGACTTATATAATCTCAACCATTGATCTCAAGTGAAGCTTAGGGATTTAATCATGGCCATTGATCACTTAAGAGATTAGGGTTAGGGACTTTGGCATAATGAAATTATAAAATAAGCCTAAGGGATGTTGAAATATGTAACTAGGTTTGGTCTTCATAATGACGTGTAATCATGATTTTATGTATTTAATGAAAAGGGAAAAACATATTTATTATTGTTATTCTTGAGGCATGGGTTTCATGCTCAAGGGAAATTTATTTTTAGATCAAGCACCCATTGAGTGCTTCTCTGTTTGTCATAAAGTCAATTGAGTCATTGTCATGTATTCAAGACCCATTTAGGCATGTTACATATTGTTAAGAAAAATTATTTGAGTCAAAATAGAGTCAAAAGACCCTCCATGACCTCGTTGTCGTACAAAGATCAAGTCAACCTACATGATGGGAAAAGTCGGCCTAAACAGAGCAATTCATACCCCTCACAAACCTATAAATAAGAAGGAACTCGACCTCATTTGGGCACTCACTCAAGCAAGTTCAATCTCCTCAAGATAGAAGTTGGAAAAGGACGAAGAAGGAGAAGAAGAATAAGTTCTAATTTTTGGGCCTCTCTCTCTCTCTTGTTAGGGTTTCTACAATTATTGGGCAAGACAATTCTGAAGTTGCATCGAAGCTGTGAAGCTGCAAGGTCAAAGCTGTAAAGCTGCAAGGTCAAAGTTGTGAAGCTGCAAGATCGAAGCTATGAAGCTGCAAGGTCGAAGTTGTGAAGTTGCTTCTAGGTTGAAGTTGTGAAGCTACTAGGTCGAAGTTGTAGAAGTTGCATCAAGGTCAAAGTTGCAAAAAATTATTGCTAGAGTCGAAGTTGTTGGAGAAGTTGTTGGAAGCTTGAAGTTTGTTGTTGGAAGTCGTTTAAGAAGGAAAAAGTTGACTTGGTCTTCAAGGGTCTTGGTCAAGGGTCATAGGTCTTGGAATTCGTCAATTAAATTTCTATAAGAGGAGAAGAATTTTGATGGGTTTTTCTCTTAGTTGGAGAGGTTTTGGCCCTGGATGATCGCCTACATCTTGTGTCCTATTGTCGCACTGTTCTTTATGATTTGGTAGTTGTTTGATGATAGAGAACACTAATAATAATAAAGGAAAGAAGAAGTTAATCAAGTAAAGTAAAAATACATCACAAGCAATTATCAAAGTAAGAGAAATCACTTAATCTAGTTGCCCTATATTTCTCAACAAGGGAGAGGTGAAGACACGCACAGTTGTGGAGTAAGCAATTTTCTCTAGAGCAAAAAGTTCAACTAGACTGAAGATAAGTGAGGAGAAGTGCGGCAAGGAATTTCAGGAGAAATTCAATGAGGCCGAGTTCAGGAAAAAAAGGGTTGAGTTCCTGAAATAGAGGGCCAAATTGTGGAGGAGGCCAAATTATCCAGGGAGGTTGATTTCTCTAGGGCACAGGGGTCCTGCAAGATAGAGAGAAAAGGAGGTTAAATTTCTAGTGAGACAAGTTAATTCTCCAGTATTGATTCGCTACAAGTGGATCGATTCCAGAGGCCGAATTCTTTGAGATCGATTTTATTAGAAAATCAGAAAGGCAGAAAGATTTTCTTATATTTGATAATTACTTGTGAGATTCTTGTGTTCTTATTAACTTTCTTATGTTCTTCTTTTATCTTAGCTCATCAAGCAATTACCAAAACAATAGCACGAAGATCAAGGACACCAGATGTAAGCGGACATCTAGGGCAAAACCCCAACCTTGGGGAAAACCCAGTCAACAACTCTTCCTTCAATAGTTTTCCTAAGGTAATCCAAGACTCTTGACTTAGACACAGACTTCCTCCACACCAAGTCAGCCTTTCCTTTCAGCAGCTTCGATCTAGACCTTCGACCTTGTAGCAGCAAAAACTTCGATCTATGCAGCAGCAGCAGCTACTCCAATCTATGCAGCACTTAGACTTGTGCAGCAACAACATTTTGACCTCAGCAACTTCAATCTAGCAGCAACTTTGACTTGGCAGCAACTGGCAACAACAGCTTCGATGCAGCAGTATATACTTCGATCTTCCTAGAAAGTCCACACATCTGAGAGATAGATGGCCCAAAACTTCGATCCTGTAATGGGAAATGCGAGATAAATGGTGCGTAGCAATTTCACTTTTCTTTCGGCAATCATACAAGTAGTTAAGCAAAATGCAGATAGAACATATAAGTAGATCTTACAGAAGACAAATCAGAAACAGGAAAAATGTGTGTATTCGTTTCGGCGGTCAACAGGATGCTTCAACCAGCAAAGTCTCCTTTGGTCAGCCAGCCCAGCATGTGTCACAACAACCATCCAATCAGTAGATGAGTCAACCCAAGTCAACTCTGCAAAAGTCAACGCTGTCCTGAAAAGTCAACCCAGGGGCAGCAAGCTAAAAGTCAACGCAGCAGCAAAACGGTCAACCCTTTGACCTCGATTTTTGTGCCAGGTAGTACGGCCTTCATAAATCGAACCTTCCACAAGTTCTCAGCTTGTTTGGACCAAGCGTTGACCAAAGTCAACGCTGGTCAAAGTTTCTGCGAAACCCTAGCAGCAGAAAATCCGTACTTCAGCTCAGCCGTACAATTTGTCCTCTTCGTCCTTCACACGGGTGGCTGAAACTTGTCTTTAGGTAGCTCGTACTATTTGATGAGAAGAGAAGATGATGAGTTGTGTTGATGATGAAATGCTCTTCAACTTTTCCTGTATTTATATCAATCATGAGGGTGTGTGACACATCTGTTGGGCATGCGAGCCTACATTACAAAACTGGCCTACCTTGCACATATAATTTATTAAAAATAATAAATTCAAAATATAAGTTCTGCTCATCGGATTAAGACATATTTTATATGGATTTTACATCTCTCAGAAAGAGGAATCCAACAAAAATATTAGCTTCTTAATCTGAGCATCAGAGCATGGAGTTTGGACCTAGTTGTCCAAATTTAACACTCCCTCTCAACTAGGGAGAACTCCATCTATTAGTGCAATCAACATCGTGCGTCATCCCGCCGAAACTTGCTTTGCTGGCTTCTTTATTTCAGAACAGAAGTGGGTTAGTCACAAAGACATCATCCCCGACTGACATAGTTAGTCCAGAGGTCCCAGACCTCACAAATCTTGATCCCAGATCAAGTGGTTGGACCGTGCCATCCTAGATAGAGAGTACGGCAATCTCTGATGCGTCCATCAGTCTTTGCTAATAGTCTCTAGCTTTTCCACACCTCATTGGCCAACTGAGAGGTACTTCCCATGAGCCCTGAACTCAATGGGTAGGATGCATACGGGGCACAGATAAATGAGTGGTGAACCAGCTCAACAATCACAAGGGTGGGGCAGAAGCATTATGAGTGCTTATAGCTCTTGAGAAGCTATCCCCAAAGCCCCCCAGAGCTCCCAGAGCTCATCGTCCAACATGACCCACATCATAGGGTCGTTCCATGATTCCAAGATTCTCACGGAAGGTTAGGAACATGACCTTCCCCAAGGGCATTGTGAGAATATCCGCGACCTGCTCATCAGTTCCTATATGATCGAGCCTTACGGCGCCTCGCTGTACCATATCCCAGATAAAGTGGTACCAGCCATCAACATGCTTGGATCAATCGTGGAACCCGGGATTCTATAACAAATGAATCCCCCTCCGGTTATCACAAAGGATAACGGTGGCATCTAGCACATGCTCGAACAGCTCACAAAGAGCTTTCGCAACCAAGTGACTTCACAACAGGCCATACATGTTACAATGTATTCGGCCTCAGCGGTGCTCAAGACTGCCGACTTTAGATTCCTGCCCGAAGCAGATATACATGTGAAGTAGCATTCAGATGTGCTCTTGCGATCCACCACACTGCCAGCCCAATCGGCATTAGTATATCCACGGAGTGTCATACTCCCGGCAGTGTATCTCAGCCCATGGTCTATCGTGCCTTAGAGATATCTCAAGAGTTTCTAGGCACCAACCCAGTGAATGTTATGATCAACCATGTGTTGACTCAAAGTGTTCACTGCACAGCATATGTTCGAACAAGTGTTCATTGAGAACATCAGGGTCCTTATGAGTTCGCGATACTCAGTAGGACGGGCCCAGCAACGTTGCTCCTCAACTTCTTAAAGTTGAGTTCCATGGACTTACAGTCCATCATACCAGAACTTTCCAGAAGCTTCACAATATATTGTCCTTGAGAAAGGAAAATCTCTCCAGGTCTCTGCCAGACCTCCAGACCTAGGAAATAGTGCATCAGTCCTAGGTCTTTCATCTCGAACTCAGCAGCAAGCTCCCTCTTACATTGATGAATGAGAGGGTCATCACCAGTCAGGAAGAGGTCATCCACATATGATACTAGAATGAGAGGCTTCTCTTTCTCAACCTTGAAGTATAAGTTCGGATCAGCATTACTTCTAGTGAAGCCCAGCTTCATCAAGTAACTATCCATCCTTTCGTACCAAGCTCTGGGTGCTTGCTTTAACCCATAGAGGGCTTTCTTCAACCCGCAGACATAAGTGTCTCGATCTTGAACTTCAAATCTCAGAGGTTGTTCCACATACACCTCTTCCTTTATTGCACCATGCAGAAAAGCGGTCTGGACATCCATTTGATGAAGACTCCATCCTTGCGTAGCAGCAAGGGCTATGATTGATCGGATGGTGGTATATCGTGCCACAGGTGCAAATATATCGTCATAGTCAATTCCTTCCTTTTGAGAGAAGCCACGGGCAACAAATCTTGCCTTAAATTTTTTCAGCACTCCCATCAGATCCATGTTTAATCTTGTAGAGCCATTTAGCGGTGACAACAGATTTGTCCTTCGGTCTCGGGACCACATCCCAGACATCATTCTTCATAATAGACTCATATTCTTCATGCATAGCATCCTTCCAGACTTGATGCTTGATGGCTTCCTCAAAAGATCCAAGTTCAGATTGTACAATAGTACTCATGGCAGCTAGATACCCTTGGTATCTACACGGCTTCTTGCTTTCTCGGAATGTCCCCCTTGGGGCAGCATGACCCTCAGCATCTTCGAGGGTGTCCCTGAGCCATGATGGTCTCTTTCCTAGAGAAGGGGAAGGATCAATAGGGTCCATTGGCCCTTCATCATCAGGCATAGTCTCATCCTGGGGTTCTTCCAGATTTCCAGGTCTTTCTTCATGATTTGCTTCAGATCTAGGAAGATCTACTACTTTCTTCAGGGAAGCATCTTCGTCAAAAGTGACATCATGGCTTATCTCTACTTCCCTTTGACCTAGGTACATAGACTCTATATGCCATAGAAGTCTCACTGTAGCCCACAAACATTCCTTTCTTCCCAGTAGCATCTAGCTTACTTCTCTTTTCTTTCGGTACATGAAAATAGATAGGACATCCAAAAATTCTAAAATGTGAGACATCAGGTTTCTTACCAGAGAAAACCTCTTCGGAAGTTTTGGAGTCCAAAGCGGAATGAGGGCATCGGTTTTGAATGTACACAGCAGTATTTGCAGCTTCTCCCCACAGAAACTTTGGTAGACCCTGGTCACATAGCATGGCATGGGCAGCTTCCACAATAGTCCTATTCTTGCGTTCAGCAACACCATTCTGCTCAGGAGTATATGAAGTGGTAGTCTCCCTCTTAATGCCAGCTTCTCTGCAAAATTCTTTGAACTCATTTGACTCATATTCAGTGCGATTGTCAGTCCTCAAAATCTTGATCTTCTTTCCGGTCATATTTTCCACCAAGGCTTTGAAGGTACGGAACCACATGAAAGCCTCATCCTTCTTTTTCAAGAAGTATATCCAGGTTTAGCGAGAGAAGTCATCAGTAAATGTCATATAGTAAGAACATCCCCCCAGGGATGTTACAGGCAACATACCAGAAAGATCAGAATGGACCAGTTGCAATATCTTAGATGTCTTTGTGACACTTGAGGGGAAAGGTCCCCTTGTATGTTTTCCTTCAGCACAGCCCTTACATACACCTTCATGATTATTTCCAAAATCAAGCATCCCTGTCACCACCTTCCTTGCTTCGGGAAGGGCTTTGTAATGAAGGTGTCCAAATCTTCGGTGCCATAGTTCGGTTTGACGGATTGTATCACAAGTCATAGCTCCCAACGGACTCCCTCCAACCTGGTAGAGTGTACCAACCCTAAAACCAATTGATATAGCTTCCTTGAAGCTCTTCTTCCACAAGAGTACCTTTCCATCAGAGAAAGTTACATTGAATCCTTTGTCTTCCATTGCAGATACAGACACAAGGTTCTTCTTCAATTTGGGTACATAGAGTACATATTGTAGACGGAGGACTTTTCCTTGAGACAAGTGGAGGGTCACAGTCCCGGTCCCTTTCACAGGATAAGTGGCATTATCCCCAAGGATAATTTCTAGATTAGTATCCCTTTCAACCATGTCAGAAAGTGCTTCCTTGAATCCGGTGATGTGTCTTGAGGCACCACTATCAATTAGCCAGACATCCATAGTGTCGGGCGGAGATGCAGCTGAGAGAGCAGATACCAGAATATACTCATTTCTTTTATCAACAACATTAGACTCTTCATACCTGGTATTTTTGGACCTCTTAGAAGGTTGATGGTTTCCTCCAAAGTGTGCCTTCCTCTTTCCTTTGGATTTGTCATTTCTTCGATTCCCATTTCTTCGGTTGTTGTTGTTATCGTCACTATCGGGAGAATCCTTCTTGAAGGGGCATTCTCTAGCATAGTGTCCAGTCCTATGGCAGGTGAAACATTTACCCTTCTTCTCTTGGGTCTTTGTCCTTCTTTTGTCCTTAGAACCACCAAAGTTCTTCTTTCGGGAATGAGCACCATAGGCAGCATTTCTTTCATTATCAAATTCCTTCATCCTTGTTTCTTCTTGCATACATCTAGCCAGAAGCTCATCAAAGTTAGGAATGGTATTATTGTTGAGAATGGTAGTTGTGAATACTTGCCATTCATATGGAAGTCCTCCAAGTGCGGTGAGAACCATCTCACGATCAGCTATTGTCTCCCCAGTAGCTAGCAGATTGTTCCTGGTTTCGGTCAACTTCATAAAGAAAGTTTGAATAGACTCATCTCGGCCCTTCTTCATATTCTTCAACTTGTTCTTGAGGAATAGCACTTGGTTCACATTGTTTACTTGGAACATAAGTATCAATTTGTCATACATCTCCTTGGATGTGCCTAGTTCAGATATGTAGGCTACTAGAGTCTTATTTATGGATTCCCTGATCAGCAGCTTTGCTCTGATTTCTCCCTTCTTATACTTGTTTCTAACAGCAGCAGATGCATTGGATGGAGGTTCTTGAATCCTCCCTGTCACATGATCCAGGAGATCATGATCTTCTAATTTGAGATCTAAGATCATCTTCCAGGCATGGAAGTCATCACTTCCAGTCAGCTTGTCATTCTCCCTGAATTCAAGACTAGTGGAACCCATTTCCTTCGATGATGATTGCTATAGATAGAGTTTGTCTTCACCTCAGCTTCGATACCATGTAAAGTTTTGTAGATGTTCTATGCTAGTAGCAATTTCACTTTTCTTTCAGCAATCATACAAGTAGTAAAGCAAAATGCAGATAGAACATATAAGTAGATCTTACAGAAGACAAATCAGAAACAGGAAAAATGTGTGTATTCGTTTTGGCGGTCAACAGGATGCTTCAACCAGCAAAGTCTCCTTTGGTCAGCCAGCCCAGCATGTGTCACAACAACCCTTCAATCTGTAGATGAGTCAACCCAAGTCAACTCTGCAAAAGTCAACGCTGTCATGAAAAGTCAACGCAGGGGCAGCAAGCTAAAAGTCAACGCAGCAGCAAAACGGTCAACCCTTTGACCTCGATTTTTGTGCCAGGTAGTACGGGCTTCATAAATCGAACCTTCCACAAGTTTTCAGCTTGTTTGGACCAAGCGTTGACCAAAGTCAACGCTGGTCAAAGTTTCTGCGAAACCCTAGCAGCAGCAAATCCGTACTTCAGCTTGGCCGTACAGTTTGTCCTCTTCGTCCTTCACACGTGTGGCTGAAACTTGTCTTTAGGTAGCTCGTACTATTTGATGAGAAGAGAAGATGATGAGTTGTGTTGATGATGAAATGCTCTTCAACTTTTCTGTATTTATATCAATCATGAGGGTGTGTGACACATCTGTTGGGCATGCGAGCCTACATTACAAAACTGGCCGACCTTGCACATATAATTTATTAAAAATAATAAATTCAAAATATAAGTTCTGCTCATCGGATTAAGACATATTTTATATGGATTTTACATCTCTCAGAAAGAGGAATCCAACAAAAATATTAGCTTCTTAATCTGAGCATCAGAACATGGAGTTTGGACCTAGTTGTCCAAATTTAACATGTAACTTCTTGTCTCTTTCTCCAACTTCGCACTTTTTCACTGCTTCTTCTTGAAGATCGAACTTGTGTGAGTGATTCCTCCAAATGAATTGAACTGCTTCAATATATAGGCTTTTGGTGAGGTTGAATTACCCTTCTTGAAGCCGATTTGATCTCCTTGAGGTTGACTTGGTGTGGAGGTGACAAATTTTATTTTTGGCTCAAAAATAATTCTCTTTACATGATTCAAAAGCCCAAGAAGGGTCTCATTAAATGTACAATGACTCTAATGGCTCAAAATAAATCCTAGAAGTCCTCAATGCGGACTTTGACCTAAAACATGATGACCCAAGCATGAAACCCATGCTTTAATAAGTCATAATAATAATAATAATAATTTTTTTCTTTTCATTCTTTTCATGAGTACATTTCATTATGACTCAAATATAATTATGAAGACCGAACCTAGTTACATTCGACAATGGATTTTCCTTGGGAGGTCGAGTTTCCAAGTGCCCAACAATTGTAGTTTTTCTATGTATCCTATGTGGGTCTAATCCAGAATTTTCCTAAGAAATTTAAATGAAGGAAGATTGAGTTGGGTGCAAATTTACTATTGTGGTGTGATTGATCTCTTCATTTTATTTCCATTGCATTGCATTTTTTAAGTTAATATAGTAGTGTGTTTATTTTTTGGCAATTCAAAAATAATTGAGATAAATATTTTATGGGGTTTTAATAATTTGTTGAAGTAAAATAAATCAGATCTATTATTAGAAAAATTAACATGTGAGGTTTGGGGATACAATATCTCTTTTGGCAATTCAAAAATAATTGAGATAAATATTTTATGGGGTTTTAATAATTTGTTGAAGTAAAATAAATCAGATCTATTATTAGAAAAATTAACATGTGAGGTTTGGGGATACAATATCTCTAGAGAGTCATGGAGAGAGATAGAACATGTCCAAAAGAAATTTTTAACCAATAATCTCAAAATTAAATGAACAACCTATCTTATCCTCCTCATCGAAGCAACCCTTTCTTGCATTGAGGTTAGGAAGAGGTTAAACAACATGAAAGACAAGACCAAAACCACCTTTGGCTCAAGTATGGATGGCATAAGAATGCCCAACCTTGGCTAGATTGTTGGGGGATAAAGAAAGAGAACATTTTGTATAAGTATAATGCTAAAAATACTATTACATCAAAATTTAAGAAGAAATTATTGTATCATAAAGAGTTAGAGGGAGAAAGGAAATTAAGATAGTATAAGGAGGTGATCAACCAAAATCTCGAAAACCAAAAATATCCCTATGTCTTACCTAGTGTAAAGAAGAAAATAAACATTGCTAAAATAAAATAAATCTCATGAGCTCCATAGTGTAATTGAGTGCTAGTTAATTCCCAAAACACCATGGGATTGAAGAGTTTACGACCTTTGTGATATTCGTTGCCCAAAAAAAGTGGGTACCCATAGGAGAACTTTCTCCTACTCATCTTCTTCAGTCGATAACCGACAACCCCTGAGAGCCACCTCAGAGCTGATGTAATGTGTCATTTTATCTCTGCCAAAGATGAAAAAATCACGATCGGGATATTATCGCCGAGGGGAAAAAATCGGGAAAAAATCGGCACATACAAAAATATTCATTTTTTTTCAATTTTTTTAATATCTAAAGCATCTACAGCATAAAATAAATGCATTGACACATAAATATGAAAAAAAAACTAATATATAAGATGTGTAATATCATGTCTAATGCTACATCACACATAAAACTGAATCCTGTCCTAAATACTAAGTCCTGAGTCTCAAGAGTCAACTCAGCCTCAAAATATCAACAAAAAATATAATAATGTGTCTCATATCATGAGTCATAATGTCAACAGTCATATACAAAGGAATGTCAATGCACCATATAACCTATGGTCCTATACTATTGATTTCCTCTGCCCCTCTTGCGAGAAAATACAACACCTTTGCCTTTCTCTCTAGATGAAGACGCTGGCGGGACTGGCAATGGGCTCTGTCGTGCTCTAGAAGTAACAAATGAAGCACCAGAATGAGAACCTGAACCACTAGGAGCTAAAGGAGGCAGACCACGTCCTC
Organism: Pinus albicaulis; assembly: GCA_034641835.2. Taxonomy (NCBI): domain Eukaryota; kingdom Viridiplantae; phylum Streptophyta; class Pinopsida; order Pinales; family Pinaceae; genus Pinus; species Pinus albicaulis. The sequence continues at coordinate 173,708 of JAXQQM020080986.1, forward strand.
TACCGGTAGTAGTGGTAGGTGGTGTCACCTCCTCCTCCTGCTCCTCCTCCTCCTCCTCCTGCTGCTGCTGCTCCTCCGAGTCCTCCCCCTACACTACCTCCTGCTCTATCCAATCAGGGGCTGACTCCATGACAGGCCTCTCAGCCTCAACCCTCCATTCAGCATTGGTGTCAATCGCATCTAAAGAGATGGCCTCCATATCAGGGGTCCTCTCAAGTTGTCTCACCCACAATCTAAGATTGTAGTAGACGTAAACCATGTCATTGAGCCGCTGACCCTCCAACCTGTACAAGGGTCATAAATTAATAAATTAAAAATTTAAAAAAAATATTTAATGAATTCAAAAAATCAATTGGAATATGTTAAGTTTTTTACCTGTTGCGCTTTTTGGTGTGTATTTTTTCAAATACACTCCAGTTGCGCTCGCATCCTGAAGCGCTACATGTTTGGCTGAGTATTCTAATGGCAAGTTTTTGGAGTTTTGGTAATCTGCCACCTTAGCTCCTCCACCATGCATCTACAAGTTACAAGTTACAACAAATAAGATAGACTTATAAAGTTACAAACATAAGAAAATTTTTAAAATAATGAAAATCTTACCTGGCATTTTAGCAGTCCTATCCTGGACAGCCATGTCGAAGCTCAAGGTGCCACCTGCCATTCTGTATACCTCCATCTCTTTGGATATCTCTGCAAGTTTTGATGGATTTGGCACCATCTTCTGAACACAAGTGAAAAAGCCATCCATGACCTCAGCATCAAATAGAAAACCACATGAATAAGCAAATGCGGGGTTCAGGAAGAGCCCTGCAGCATGAATGGGACGACGGAGTGTGTTGTTCCATCGATCATCAATCACTTCCCATAAAAGAAGTTGTCTCTGAAACCCATCATCACCCTTATCATCATAATAGCTGCGAACAGCTTCTTTGGCCCTATCCATGGCCTCATACAAGTAGCCCATTGCGGGCTTCTCTCCATCCACCAATCTAAGAACATTTACCAAAGGTTCACTAATGCTGCACACCTCTTCCACTCCAGCCCAGAAATCTTCCTGATATGACACCAACCTGCAGATGGCCTGTCCCTCTGATTTGCGGCTGATAGTCAAAGCACGCCACTCATCTGAAAGAAACATTCTCTTCAAATCCCACTTAGAATTCAAGAGGGATTGAAGAGAGATGAAAGTAGTGGCAAATCGTGTAATAGCAGGCCGCACCAACTCCTTCTTGTTGGTGAATGTCCTCATCAAATGAAGGACAGATCCATGGTTATATATAAATTTTGTGATTCTCTTTGATGATTCTACAATATCTTTGACAAAATCAAGCTTTCCGATGTCCTCCAACATCAAATCAAGGCAATGTGCAGCACAAGGTGTCCAAAATATGCTCGGATACCTCTCCATAAGCATCTTGCCAGTTGAAACATAGTTTGCAACGTTGTCCGTTATGATTTGGACAACATTTTGGGGCCCAACCTCCATAATGAACACATCTAATAAATCACATAATAATCTTGCATCTTTGACATGTGCAGATGCATCAACAGATTTTATAAACATTGTCCCCTTGGGACCACTGACCAAGAAGTTAATAAGGGTCCTACCCCTTTGATCAGTCCAACCATCTGACATCACAGTGCATCCTGTGACTTCCCATGATGCCCTTAACTCTTCCAATCTCTTGGTGCAGTCAGCTTTCTCATTTTGCAGAATGCACCCTTTAAGGTCATGATATGTAGGGGCTTTGTATCCCGGGCCAACAACAGCAATAGCATCAATTGCAGCCTGATAAAATGGATTGTTTCTGGCAACATTGAAAGGAATATCACTCCAAAGAAACAGTTTTCCCAACAACTTATCAGCTTCTTCCTTCTCCTTTCTTTTAATAAGGGAGGAGATAGATGGCTGTGCCCCGGGAGTGGTTCTAGGAACAAAAAATGAGGAGGCAGCTACGGGGCTGCCTGTAGAAGAGGCTGATGCTGAAGAGCCACTACCACTCTCACGGTCAACTCCAAACCCTGATATTTGACTTTTCAGAGCTGATTTGTTGAGTTTAGTGGTTTCTATTTCTCCCAATGAGTTCATGGCTCTTTTGATTATTTCTGCATTGGTGTTTTTGCAAGGGCCTACTTCATGCCCAGGAATTTGTGCCAGGTGGTATTTCAACCTGTATATCCCCCCTGCCATGTGTTGAGCACATAATTTGCAAGTCAAGTTTAATTGGTCAAACCCGTGATCAGGTTCACCAAATTCCCATAAAGGATCTAATTTCCTTGGCATGTTGGAAACTTTGAACTTTGAATGTTGAAATTTGAACCTAGGGCACAAGAAAAATTGCAAGTTAAAAAATAAAATAAAAAAATTACAATTTTACATGCAACATTTTGATTTTTTTCACAAAAAAAAACCATCAACTCAATGCAAAAATAATGGGAAAAAATACATGTTGAAACACAAGCAAAAATAATGGGAAGAAACTAAGAGCACAAGAAGAAATATAAAAAACAAAATTTAACAAACAATTTTTTGCATTTTTGACCAAAATAAACCCTCTCCTCTCAATAAAACAAAAACAAAAAAAAAACATAACCAAATGCAATCACAAATGATGAAAAATACATGGGTAATAGAAACCCATAGAAGAACAAGAAAAAAACAAAAAAAAAGGGTCAAATTTGATGCCCATACCTTGAAAAACGTTTTGCCGAAGACACTTGGTCCAAATTCGATTTTTGTTCGCTTGGCTTGCAAGAAATTCTTCACTTTTGTCCAATCTTGGGCTTCTAAATCACGTATCTCCCTCCTTGGCTCTCCTCCTTCCCTCCTTGGCTCTCATAAGCAAGTCTGTCCAACTAAAAATGAAAAACAAAAAACCAAAAATCGGATTATAAACTCGCTGTTGGAGGCTGCCACGATAATTTCCCTTCGACTCGCGATTTTTTCGTAATTATCGCGATAAAATCGCGATAACGATTTTTTCAAAAAATCGTTGAAATTATCGCCGATAAAATCGGCAGCCCGAAAAACTCGCGATTTTTTCATCTTTGATTCTCTGCTCCTTGCATCAATTATATGTTTCCTTGCCCATCTATCGAGAGCATGTGTTAGAAGGTGGGAAATCTGATCCAAAAGGTATGTTTTCATTGTGCAATTGGGTGTTTATGCTTGGTTTTCATTTGGGCATTTTGGGCATGGATTATTGGGTGACTTGGAAGAAGGGCTTTCACTGTGGTTTTGTTCTCTCACCTTAAATAGGGGATTAATCTCAATCCTAGTCATGTGGACCTCCCCTATTGGCCTATGGCTTTAGGAAGGGCATTACCTGGGAAACCCCGATTTTGGTTGCATGGTCTTGTTTTCCCTTTCCACATTTTTCACTCCCCTCTACAAATTACAAGTCATATTCCACCATTTCCCTTCCTTGGATCCACATGACCATTGGCACAAGGCATTGGCACGCCCACTCCCCTTGACCACATATATGGGTCGAGCTTGGAAATATTACCCCAGAGGTTGATGTAGCTAAAAGGAAGTTAAAATCATACCATGGCCACAAACAAGAAACAAAAGAAGAAAAAAAAAATTATAAAATGCAAAAGATGGTCGGGACATTAAATAATAGCATGTGAGCAAAAGCCAAACATGAGCTCTACCCCTTATCATTATGGCCATCACCCTGGTTCCTAGGGCCCATGAGTGCCCCTTGCATCATTAAAGGAACCCATGCACGTCCCAACTCCTAGTGGGCGATGAACCAACCCACCTTAAGGGGGTTATAACTGCTTTACATCATTCACAACATGCTCTTATTTCTTGGAGCTTCGAGCAGTAATACAAAGAAAAAAATCAAGAAAAAGCAAAAGCCAAGTAAAGAGGGGTAGAAAAACAAAGGTTGGGGTAATTCATGTAACCAGGCTTGCTCCCTACCCACATATGTATGCCCAATATGTGGTAGAAAAAACAAACGTTAAAGAGGAGAATTTATGGAGAAGAGTTGAGTTTGACCACCAAGGACTTGGATTAGTGCCTTGTCCTTTGGGCATAAGGAGTCTTAAGAGGCTTAAGAATTTATGGAGAAGAGTTGAGTTTGACCACCAAGGACTTGGATTAGTGCCTTGTCCTTTGGGCATAAGGAATCTTAAGAGGCTTAAGATGAGCTAAATCGTCGGTAAGGAGGCCTAAAATTGATGCCCTAGGTATTAATTTTAAGCATTTACCCACTTCGAGAGATAATGGAGTTTTATAAAGCGTAAAAGGATTCCTCGACTAGGAACATTCATTCATTCCATGCAATGAATAATATATGCAAGACTCAACTAGAGAGCCTTTTCAATAATTAGGGCACAATTAGCACATTCTAGAAGTAGTAATTCCAAAGTTACAACCAATGAGTGCATGTTATAACAAAGTTTGCTTAATTCTCTTCTCAAAACTTCATGCCAATTTTCACAACGCATTCTGCATCTCGAACCTAGCAGAAGTGCGGAGAATTTTGTCAGTACATATGGATGTAGTGCATCTTGGATGAGTTCAGGTGCAAGTCTTCAACAAACTTGGTGGAATAAATACCTCTTGATCATGGCATTTAAGCTGAATGTCCATTTCTTTAGCAGAGGGTCATTTAGGAACCAATATATGTGTGAGAAGATTTAAGAAACTTTGTTTAATTCCTTTAGCCAAACTTATTGCCAAACTTTATCATGTTTTTTGCATTGTTGTGTATTTTTTCTGACTATCACAATTTGTTTGTGGATTTCATTTTCACCAAATTTGAATATGGACATGAACCAAGTAGCTTAGATTAAAACTTAAATATATGCAGTATGTAGAGAGAGGGGCCAACTCCTCTTAAAACTATTTTATATGTATAATAAAACTGTGCAAAATTTCCGGTCAAACAGCTCTTCAAAAAAAATTCGTTTTCACGTGATACTGGCAAAAATAACATGGAAAATTTACTATCTGGAAATACCCTAAAAGATAGCACTCTGTGAAATGGCACTGAAATATAAACTTCAACATCAAATTGGCCTCAAATTGCCTAAATTCCGTGTGAGAATATAACAAAATGTATTGTTTCCTTTGAGAGAATGTGAAAATGGCCCTTGGTTTACGTAAAACCAGGGGGGGGGAATCAAATAAAACACAGTACCTTGTTTTGCTTGTTATTTCGGGTGAGATTTCGAGAAAGAATTGCATCGTGGGATTCGATCCTGCGTCGTTTGCCCACCATCCGAATCAGGCTCTCTCTGCCCGTCAGCATCTTCGGTCGGATTTTGCAAATACAGAACTGGTTGGGTTGGGGGTTGATGTCCCCCTTCTTCTTTGTTTGTTTATTAAATATATTTTGGCGCCATCATTTTTGGAAATAAAATATTTCGAATATCAAAACTCTCATGGATTCCATAAATCATTGAGAAATAAAACTAGGTTCATACATTTCATCTATGAGGTCATTTGGTTTTTATGTGATTTGGTATTCGATTATATTCCTGTTCAAATTTTATAGGAGGGGGTGAGAATAATATCATTTATGGATATACAAATTATCTATGTGATGTTTAGGTTTAATTGCGTTTCACATCATTTTAGTGATACCCAATTTTTTTTGCACGTTTTTCTTTCATCCAATGAGCCTCAACTTTGGCCCAATTTAATTTAGGAAAAAAAATGAATATTGTTATAATGATGTCAAATGCAAAATGCAAGAAGTGGCCACTCTAATAATAATATGATTATGATGATCTGAAATTTTTTCAAATGATTTTGAAATACCAAGTCATGTTGGTGCAAAAATGATTGTTCTTTTATAATTGAAGAAGTTGTTTTAGCACATAAGGGAACCATCTAATTTTGTAATAAACAATATAAAATGGTAGAGTTATTATTTATTTAGAATTATGTTCAAATATTTAATGATTTAAGTCAATTTTAAAATTGAGTGAAACCTTTGAAAGTATTATTCATCCATGGATTACTCTTGGATTATGATAGAATCTTATTTATACCTAAAATTTATGTCAAAGTCTTATTAAATGTGTGACCTCAAAAAACAGTTTTTCTTACAAAATTTACTTACTCCTAAAAAATGTCTAAAATAGTAAACCCTAAATTAAAAACATGAAGGATATTAATAAAGTAAGAAGTTGGCACTAAATTGCCTTAAATTCTTATTG